>JARKHS020006140.1:0-39660 GCA_030143305.2 Amblyomma americanum
CTTTGAGAGCCAGGAGTGTAAGCTATCAGGTTTAATTTTTTTTATTCTGATTTAAAGATTTTTATAAGTCCATCAAATGTTAATTTTTACCGCTGTCATCAATGCCACGAAAATTGAGTTATTACTCTTATATATGCCACCTGTTCACAGTGCTTGCACGTCAAAAGAAGAAGTGCTCAAGCAGTTCAATTTATGGACAGTGAAACCCACTGAGCGAAAATTTATTAAATATATATCGAGCAGCTCAGTATACAGTTCACCCCGCATGTAACAGTTTTGTTGATAGTTGGTCACACAACGATTCATCACACAACAAAGGAAAGAAGAAAATGCTCTCAGTCATCACAACAGACATGAAAAACTAGTTGGTTCGTTGGAATGTGTCAAAAGTGAATAAACTTTTAAAAGCCACTTTTACAGAAACAATATTCAAGACAATATACCTGCCGACATAGCTGTGACAAAAAGGAAAATTAAATTTTCACACCAGGGTCTTCGATTTAACGAGTTAATTCTCTCACAAGAATTTTTGCAGAGAATTTTTTGCTTTACCTTCTTGTGACAACATCCTGCACATCCGCTGACTACATGTATATGTGTATAGTCGCACGATTTGTGAGGCGTGGCATGATATTCAAGGCAACATCAGAGTCCTTCAATGCTGCAGAACTGGGTTGAGCTTTTACCTTACGGAAGCTTGCCCTAGATGGGGTATGTCAGTGCATTTGCTTTTTGACTCTTCTGCACCACACAACAACAGCCAAGAATGGTGGTTGCATCTTTTAAGTCTAGTAAAGATATTGTGACGAAGAAGACGAACTGTGCAGTGGCGCGGGCAGGAGCGCTCGCGCTAGGCTACCGGCCATTAAATCATCTCATTGCCATTGATCATCGTGTCTCTTTCTTCGGCTGGCCGCCACGTAACAATATGAATAAATATATAAATATAAATGAGCCTATAACAAAGAAAATAAAAAACAAAGGAATCAATCAATCAATTGAATGTCACTACCTGATCAGCATTGCTCAGCTTCTGGCTGCAAGAAAAGCTAGACACTGTGAAAAACAAGAGAAATAACATACTAAACCTGGCAGTATACTCTCCAAGTTCCATATATCCAACCTCAAGTTCAATATCAACAATGTACACTGATAATGTTTGCACAACTGTAGGTGCGTGATATGGAGCAGAATTCATTCCATCTGAGCTTCTTATGCGCAGACTGGAAGTTGTTTGCTTGCTTTGTATCACAAATATCTGAATCGAGTAAATAATTACCATCCTAGTTAGCTCAGTTTGTACGTCGACTACCTTGGACAAGCATGCACTGCTATCAGGTTTGAGTTCCTGATCAGGCCAAATATTTTTTTTTTCAGCTACGAAATTTCTGGGAAAGTCTTATAGCTTTGTGACTGCACTCAGGTGGATGTTAATGGGAAATTATTCTCTTGATTGAAATATACTCCATCATTAGACATTCCCTTAAACATAATTGACTAACAAGCCATCGCAATGGCTCACTGGTTATGGTGCTCAGCTGCTGACCTGAAATACATGGGTTGCATCCCAGCCGGGGCAGTCGCATTTTGATGGAGGCGAAAGGCTTGAGGCCCATGTACTGTGCAATGTCAGTGCACTTTAAAGAACCCAAGTGATGAAAATTATTCGGAGCCCTCCGCTATGGCGTCCCTCACAACCTGAGTTAATTGCTTTGGGGCGCTAAGACCTATAAACATAAAAACAAATATAATCGACGAACAAATGTCGAAATTCAATTATATCCAGCCAGGCATGTAGCCAGGCACTTTTTTTTTTGTTCGGGTGGTACTAAAGGCGTAATCCTTTGCATGGGGAGAGGGGTGGGGGCGCTGGGTGCTATGCAGCACAACAGCATGGCTTCCCTGCAATTAATTCTCAAATATTTGTCATCCTCACCCCAGGGCATATCAATGGAGGACTGGATGGCTGCTGGGTCATCACAGCAGGAGGCATCGCCAAATTCATATGATCAAGTAGTTCCAACAGCAATGCCAAATACCTCAATTGTGAACATCACCACCGATTGTGTGATGTCGAGACCGTTGGTAGAAGCACCCGAGTATTTTGTTGTGTCTTCTACAGGTGAACTCATCTCTCTGGGAAAGTTGCTACATTAATCATGACGTGCTGTGCAGCAAACTGTTCTGCTGCAGTAAAGGCCGTCCTTTTTTTCTTCTCTTTTCTTTGTACAGGCCATGTGTGTTACCCTGCTTCATGCTTACTAACTGATGCATCGCTGATGGATATAGGTTTCAAATACCTGACTTGCCTAAACTGTTGGCACGTTTGTGGTCAAATTTAACCTAGGGGAAAATTCTGAATTACCCGCACGTCTTGTCTGATGCCACTGATTCTCTTCCTACAAGGATGCACTTGACCAAAAGTATGACCTCCTGTCCTGCTGCTTTCTTTTGGCTAGTGTTCCATCCCTTCAGCGACATGTAACATTTTGCACAGACTGTCAAAAGATGGCGCCGCCTTGCTCGTGCTGGTAGCTCCATTTATCCGATCAAGGTAGCACCATCTATTGATGTTTCACGTTGCACATAGCATAACATTCCTCTGCGGTGTTGCATTGCTTGTTTTCGGTTAAAACTATACCTATGCAAAGCTATTTACTTCCGTTTTTTTTGCCTGAGCCGTACATGTGATGTTTCAAAACTCCATATTGGTCATATATGCTGCCTCTACATGTGTTAAGCAGAAATAAGTCATTGGTATATATCAGTAGAAATCTCAATCATATTTGTCCCGAAGTGATGTTAGCACTATTCTACAGTGTCGCCAAGTGGCACAACGGTGCAACGATGTGTGTCAAATTAAGGAGCAGTTTTCTGCGCATTAAGGTCTGGTTCCATTCTGTAACAAACTGTTGAGCGCTGCTAACAAGTTGGTTCATTTCTGCTCAGCTAAAATCTTCTCATAAAGTTTTTTCGTTGCTTTCAAGACCTTTCCCGTGCAGTCAGCTGGTGTACTCACTGTCCAACAAAACGAAGTGTAATATGTTATGAGCTCTACAAAAGTCACTTGCTGTATACTCATACTGTGTGCTGTACTATTGGAGTGCTTTCATTGGATGTGAAACAGAGCTGTGTGCAGACAAGTTTCAGCATCGTTGCTATGTCGTAGCTGCCAAACCTAGGCTTCCTGTACATAGCAGTGAATGCCAGCTGACTACCTTCAGGTCCTGAGACTAAGTTTTTTTGTCAGCTTGCATTCATAGACAATGTTAAGAGAAAGCTTTTATATATGTATATGCTTTGCACTTTTGTTATATATTGTATGAAATATTTTTGTCAAACTTGAAGGTGGCTCAGGTGTGTCATACATTAGGTTTATCAATTCAAGGTATATAGTATTTCATTGTCTAGTCAGTTGTTTTACTTTGATTTCAGTGTCTGTGCTGTACAGATACATTGTGGGTTTGCTTTATTTAATTTTTTTTGCTTCTAGTTTAACTTTTATTAGAAAAGGAGGAACACATTTTTTTTCTATGGTGCTTTTTGGGACTTTTTAAAATTTTGATATAACATATATGAGCAAACCTGCAATGTGTTGATTTTTGCTATGTGTTGTATTTATATCTGCTGAAAGAGTGTTAGAATTGCCTAGTGTATGGGAAGCGTTGGTGACTGTTTTAACATTTTCAAAACTATCTGTGCCAAGGCAGCTCATTTGGCAGGCACATATGTTTCAAGCTGCCAGTTTTACATCATCCCACATTTGCACATATAAATTCACAAATGCTGTTATCAGGTTACACATGCAACCAGAGCAAGCAGGCATAGAACCAGCTAAATTGCTTTTGTGAATTATTGGTTTGAATGAGAAACTGCAAAACATCTAGCTGTATATGCTGAAATTTCGTTGCATTGTATACACGATTCTCATGTTAATTGATGTTATCATATGAGATTACCTAGTTAGCTCATCTTTTTAGAAACTTAAGTCGTGTAAACTGCTTCTGCTGTGCCATGTTTGAACAATATTTCTTGTTGCTTAATTTATGAAATCTATACTATGTAAAAAATGACTATTATTTATTTATAGGATAATAAACACATAAAACCTTTCACAGCTTGTCTTTCGCTCCATGGGTCATATGAATGCTTTGATAGAGGCATTGATTTGACTTTTGCTTATTACAGAAATTTCAAACTGCTTGTATACTAAACCAGTTACTGGAAAACAAATAATATTTGGCTTCCTACAATTACACGCACAGTTGGCCCTTGTGTCACAATGCAAACCCCTGAAGCACACACATGCTGAGCTTCTAACGCAGGCAGCAGTGGACGTCTGAGTATAATTCCACTATCCGGACACCACACAGATTAATAGCGGACAGTCAGCATTTTCATTTTTCTGCTGATGCCAACCTCTCAGTTTGCTCCAGATAGCAATTCAGGAAGGTAACAAACTAAAGCAGGGGTAAATTACTGTTGTTGGTGCTATGACGAACACTAAAACTGCTTTGGGAAGACATAGAGAGTGGCTAATTATTCCAACATTCTAGCAAACACCCTGACAAAAAAATCCATGAGTGCATGTCTACTGCGTAAAACGTCATGTTGCTAGAGTCAGGGGGTCGCTCTTCCGCAGTGTTGCAATACGGCCAGTGCTGTTAGCATAACTTACAACAGAAATTTAATTGTAATTACAACTGCATTCAACACAGTTACAATTAGCATAGCATATATAGCAATATGCAGGGTGCAATAGACATGCAAGCGCCAGAGTTATATAGCTAGTAAGATAGCATCAGAAAAAGCAGCAGAAAGAACTACAGCACCAAACCAACCAAATCGATAATCTCGTGGCTTGCGACTTAAAGTATCATTTAAGTAGTTATCTTCATGAAATACCTATTAATATTTTCCAACATGTTTAAAATTACATATCCCTTTAGATTTATTGACCCACTGTGGTGGCTCAGTGGCTAAGGCGCTTGGCTACTGAGACAGAGTACCCGGCTTCGAATCCAGCTGCAGCAGCCGCATTTTCGATGGAGGCGAAACACAAGAAGTCGGCTGTGTGCTGTACGATGTCAGTGCATGTTAAAGATCCCCAGGTGGTCGAAATTAATCTGGAGCCCTCCACTACGACAGCTCTTCTTATCTTCTCTCACCACCTCCTTTATCCGTTTCCTTACGGCGCCCGCACGCTGGTTCTGATGTCCACTGAGATTGTCTGCCCATCGCGACGGTTACTGCCCCATTTCCTTTGCTCAAAATAGTTTTTTCCTTTAAATTTACATCGGTTTGGGAAAGAGCAAAGAATGTGACCAAAAAGGCCGCCACCGTCTGGAAGACATTCAAGTAGCGAGCGTTAGTTTTATTGGCCATGCGTAAAACGAGTCTTTCCGCATCCAGCGGGGCCAGTGAAGAAAACCCTGAGCGGTTCGGAAAAGTAACATAACTTCTCTACCTAGAGGAGCGATCGACGCCTGGCACCAAATATTTTAATGGCCGCCATCTTTGACTCGAGAAACCAAAACTATGCCACCATTTCGTCCCTGACGTCGTACTAACATAGTTCCACCTCTATCCACCATATTGGACCGTGACGTCACCATTGCCACGCGGCAGGTGGTTGTTTCTACAATGCTATTGTAGACGGCGCTACAGGTCTCCATGCGAGATGTGCTGTTGTCTAGTTGCTGCCACAGATGGCGCTGTGATCTCAGTGTGGTAGCAGACCCCACGAAATCTCGAAATACCCACTACGGGGAAGTGGCCAAGACACTGACGGTTAACTGCTGGAAACATGGAACGTTTTGACGTGAAAAGTAGTAGTTATACGATGAGCCTTTACATCCTCCTCTTCAGTTGTTCTTGATGGTGATGTTGTTGCCATTTCTTCATCTTGATTTTCTTGCGAAGGGACCATGCAATCTGCTATGCGCCGCTTGTTACGCTCCGCCTGTTGGCGCCTCACCTTGGCAAGACGTTCTTCTCTTTGCTCAGGCGCCTCCGCCGCCTCGTTTAGCCTTCTGATCATTCTTTCTCTGCAGAGCGGCCAAGTGCCAGGCGACGACTTCTGCGTCCGAAGAATTAATTTATCTTCTCCTGACGATAACGCCGCATAGCGGCGGCTGAAGTCTCCTTTTCGTCACCCATACGAAGCGATTGTGATACACCGAGTCGTATCACCTCAGCTTTTATGCACACAGCCGCACATGCGCAGTTTATCCACATGACTCCACACGTGGCGGCGGCGGAGCTCTGACGTCATGCGCCGTGCACCTGCTGCCCTTTCTATTATTCTATTATTATTAGTTTTCTATTATCTCCGTGTATGTCTGTAGTCTCTCGTCAAGCTCCTTGCAATCGGAGCTTGACGAGAGACTACAGACATACACGGAGATAATAGAAAACTACAGATTACAGCGAAGAACTGTCCCTCCACCGGACAAAGAGCTCGGGAACAGAGAGGCAACAACTTGGCACAGATTACAAGCAGGAAACTACATAAATCCGGTATGGGCATCACACGCCCTGAAAGACGAAGACTGCCCTTTCTATTATTTCTATTATTATTAGTTTTCTATTATCTCCGTGTATGTCTGTAGTCTCTCGTCAAGCTCCTTGCAATCGGAGCTTGACGAGAGACTACAGACATACACGGAGATAATAGAAAACTACAGATTACAGCGAAGAACTGTCCCTCCACCGGACAAAGAGCTCGGGAACAGAGAGGCAACAACTTGGCACAGATTACAAGCAGGAAACTACATAAATCCGGTATGGGCATCACACGCCCTGAAAGACGAAGACATAGACGATAAATGTAAGGAATGCGGGGAGAGGGGGACCCTCGACCACATAATCTGCCAGTGCACACACTCCCCAGGGGTCAATGAAGGAATAAATAGTAGAGAAGCCTGGGAGACCCTTCTGCAAAGCGCGGACCCCGCCATGCAGAGGAAAGCCATCCATCTGGCGGTAGAGGCCGCGAAGAGCCAGCAACTCTTTGCATCTAGTCGCGGAGGCCCCTGCCCCTAGGCCTGCGCGCCAGGGGTAGGGAGTAGGGGGTCTCCATTTCTGATGGAAATAAAAGTTTTTGGAATGGAATGGAACCTGCTGCCCTTGTCCGGTTGCCGCGCATGCGCATTCACGCGCGGCGCCGCCGGCGGAGAACTCTGACGTCATGCGCCGTGCGCCTGCTGCTCCTGACAAAAAGTCCTTGATGTAATCGTATGTTCGCGCGCCTACCCTGCGCATGAATGCGCATGCGCGGCAACGGGACAAGGGCAGCAGGTGCGCTGCGCATGACGTACGTCAGGCACGAGTTAGCCCGAGCTCTCTACTTCAGGGTAACTGCATGTGGAGCCGCCTGACTGGCGGAACATGGACGAGCTTCTGCAAAATTATACGGGGATTGCCGAAAATTATAGGTTACAGAGGAGACTGGTGCCACCACCGGATAAAAGTCTAAACAATAGGGAGGCAATCGCATGGCGGCGCCTCCAAGCTGGGAACTTCGTAAACCCAGCCTGGGAATATCATGTTCAGAAAGATGAGAGACAAAACGATAAGTGCAAGCACTGTGTGCCGAGAGGGACCCTCGACCAAATAATCTGGGAATGCGCTAGCTAGCTCCCCAGGGGCTAAAGAAATATAAATTGCAGAGAAACCTGGGAAGCCCTGCTGCGGAGCGAGGTCCCTGCTCCACAGCAACCACAACAAGCCATCCGCCTGGCGGAAGAAGCCGCGAAGAGTCAAGAACTCTTTGCTTGCTTCTAATCGCGGAGGTCCCGGCCCCCGCCACCCAGGCCTGCGTGCCGGGGAGTAGGGGGCCTCCTTACCTGATGGAAAATAAAGTTGGTATCATCATCATCACCTACTCCTCTCTGGTTTCGCGGATGCGCACTATCGGCCTCCCAGGCTGAAGGCGAAATTCTCGACTGTGTAGCGTAGTGTAGCTCTCGCTACAAAATGTTAACCACTTTGTGCCCAGCTAACCCGCCGCGGTGGCTTAGTGGTTAGAGCGCTCGGCTACTGAGCCCGAGTACCCGGGTCCGAACCCGACCGCGGCGGCCACGTTTCGATGGAGGCGAAACGCAAAATCG
Source organism: Amblyomma americanum (assembly GCA_030143305.2). Classification (NCBI taxonomy): domain Eukaryota; kingdom Metazoa; phylum Arthropoda; class Arachnida; order Ixodida; family Ixodidae; genus Amblyomma; species Amblyomma americanum. Next base: position 8,112 of record JARKHS020006140.1, read on the forward strand.
CCCGTGTGCTGTGCGATGTCAGTGCACGTTAAAGATCCCCAGGTGGTCCAACTTCCGGAGCCCTCCACTACGGCACCTCTTTCTTCCATTATTCTCTTTAGTCCTTCCTTTATCCTTTATCCCTTCCCTTACGGCATGGTTCAGACGTCCGCCGAGATGTGACAGATACTGCGCCATTTCCTTTCCCCGAAAAACAATTTTAAATTTTCAAAACAACGCAATATTTGCTACATTGCTGAAAGAAAAGCTTTTTGAAACACTTTAACCTGTATTCTTCCCACACAAAGAAAGTCTACGTAACGTGACTTACAATTTTTATGTCGAATTTGACGGTAACGGATTCGCGTCTCAGACAACCATGATGCAGACAACATGGCCGCTTCTAGTGGCGAATTTTCCACGATCGCAAGACGCGCATTTGCGACGTTTCCCTACGCACGCTGTCGTTCTTCACCCGCAGTAACGGCGCGCCATTCGTTCTCGCAATGAGTGCGTGAGCGCAGAGTATTTCACTTCGTGCGATCGCCGGTGCCGACAAAGTACCGCCATCCGCGACTATCATCATGGACTCTGAGGTGTCAACAACCACAGCCGAGCAGCAGCAGCAGCAGGCATCGGAGGAAGACAGAGCAACGGTTGACGTCGACAGCAGTGCACCGACAGCATCTGACGGCAATGGAGCAGTCACCTCGTCCACAGCCAGCGACCCGGAGCCGATGCAGACCGACGGCGATGGGGATCGGGCCGCCCCGCCGGATGCTTCGGAGGTGTCGTCGTCGAAAGCGGACGTTCCCCGGGGCGCGCCGTTCAAAATGCCGCTGATAGGGCCCAGGCCGGGCAAGCAGAAGGTGCTCAAGACGGGCATCACTCCGTTGCCGCAGTGCATAGAACTGCCTAGTCCCTCTTCGTCATCTGGTGGTGTCGGGGACTCCGAGACGAGCGCCACCGCGGAGTCCACGACAGTGGTGTCGAAGCCGACGCCTCTCGACGTGCCTTACAAGGCAACCGCTTCTTTCATGTTGTGTTTGCTCGGACGTTTTAGCAGCGCAGACATCTGCATGCCTGTCTAGAGCGCTCGAACGGTTCACTGCAGTGTACGTTGGTGACATTTGTCGGTGCCTGCTGGTCTCGGCATGGTTTTTTGAGGCGTTAGCAGTCAGTCGCAATTTATACAGATGTGCATGCAGGAATGTACAGTCGTCCGCAGACCTGTCTAGAGCGCTGTAACTCCGTGCCGTCTGCTGGGTGGATGGACGATAATGGCATTACCCTTTGTTTCGGGCGGCAGCTTGCGCCACCTAGCCTATACTTTCCCCTGGTTAATTTCTTGTTCCTGGTTCCTTCTATTTTCTTTCTATTTCGCTTTTAAAAGGTCGAGTTTAACTATCTTTTCCTCTCCAAATTTTCCTCTCCACCAATCTTCTAACCTCTCCGCCGCGCACAGAGCGATGTCTAGCGACAGCGCCTGGTTTGAGATAACGCATCTCTGATATGGTCTGAGCAAGAGAGATGCGTTATCTCGAACCAGGTGCTGCCGCTAGACGTCGCCCTGTGTACTGCTGAGCGCAGACGGCATGGAGTCCGAGCACTCTAGACAAGTCTGTGGACAACTGTAATATATTGTTTCGAGCCTTAGACTACTCCTCAGTGCCCTGTTGACACTCTAGACAAATGTGTGGAGCAGTGTACAAGCTTTCCACCTTCCGTCCAGCTTCATGCAAACACCCGACACACTCTTAGTGAGCTTGTGCTACCGATACACCAATGATCTTGAGCCTCAGTTTGTGTGACATTTGATACTTCAAGTAACTGTGCATCATAAGTTCACATACAAGGCAAATGTAAATACAAGAACGCAATGAATCATAAGGATTGAAGTGCAGCCTGATGTAGTTAACTGACAAGTTACTAGTTCTAGATTGATCTGAGTTTCATCTTTCACCATGCATTCTCAAGTTCTGAGGACAAGCTGAATTTACAGGCTGTAGTAAATTACAGTTATAGATTACTGTGTTGTAATGACAGAGAGGTTGCTTTCACTCAAAACAGCTTTTGTATGCTAGAGAATGTAAAGGTTGAAATGCAGGCATCGCTTCCTCAAACCGTTTTCACAAGCAAACAGCAACAACGTAAAGTGATTTTTTACAGATCTCTGAGGCCATATGACACTACCATCCACTTTCAATAGGGATCGCTGAGTCCCTAATGCTTAGGTGCCATCTCCAATATCACAATGTTGAACCAGGTGGTGGAAAAAAAAAATGTTATTTTTACAGCACCAAATACCTCAGCATTCAATACATCGTTCGCAGCTGACTGAATGTCAACACGGCTGTAAAAGGCCAAACAATTCAATTCTATTAAGAATAAAAATTGCATGCAGTTGCCCTCAGTGCATCAGTTTTGTACAGTCAGCTGAGAATTTTATCATAGGGTTCAATATATTAAGACATGTTGAGTGAAAACAAAATGAAAAGGTTGACGGATTCACCTCTTCTTTTATGGTGGCAGCTCATGGTAGAAGGTCGTGAAATCAAGTCAACAAACAAAAAAATGGAAGTGCATTACTAGATGTGTAGTAAAGTAAATAACTCCTATTTGGGTGCATTTTAAGAGCTTGCTCTCATAACGTTTTGTGGTATCAGAAGGGCTGAAACGAGCAGTAACAGAAAAGAAGTCTTTAAATTTAAAGTTTAGAGATACGTGACTCTTAATGCATTTTCTTGGTTCTGGATGAATCGTTTTGCTCAGTGGCTTTAAATTTACTTCCGCGGTATTTTTAAGCGAGTATAACGCAAAGGAAATTGCTCCGCAAGCCTGTTGTCTTATCCATTTGAAAGAGCATTGTTTCACTTGCCCCATGGAAAAAAAAAGAATTGTCCATGTAACTTTCTCTGCTCTATCCAGGAGCCTCCTTGGAGTGGTGTCCCAGATCGGGAGTACAGCTTCCAGGTGCTCAAGGGCGGCACCATTGTGTCAAACATCCCACTGAACAAGCCATACATCGTCATTGGTCGAAAGGATGACTGTGACATTGTACTGGAACATCCATCTATATCGCGCTACCATGCTGTGGTGCAATTCAGAGTTGGGGAGCAGCTGGGGGCGTCAGGTCTGTAGCACGTTCACTTGTACCATGAATGCTAATTCATCATTATAGAGCAGCTATAATAGCATTATTGCTAGCATTGTACTCGGCGACAACTTTTCTTGGTAGTAAAGAGGAAGCTACAAGCTACAAAGTCTGTAATGCCAATAGTCGGGCCTCAGGATGGCCCCTGGCATGTTGCTTGATGCATGCTGTGTTACTGGTGTAGCTAGCGCTATCTATGGAAGTTTGTTGTAGCAAGACTTGCTTAGAATTCAGTGCAATCAAAGAAAATGTTTTAGCCGTGACTCTCCAATGTTTAAAATGCGCAGCTATGTTGAAATATGCCTTAAAGAACGAGTATTACCAGTATACTGTGCCTTAAGAGGGAACTATTAGGTGCAACCAGGGGCTGTTGCATACGAAAAGGGGAGTATGTTTCGGATCTGTAATTTTTGCTCTAATTGCCAAGAAAAATGTTGCAGAGTATAATGCGATATTTGTAGATGGGCAGTTACACGTGAAAAGCAACCTGGTATTTGTGATAATCTTTGAACTTTTTCTTTGGCCATTTTTCTCTTGTAGCCCTCTAATTGTAAGATATTTACAGCAAAAGTTTGAAGCTTATTGATTTGATGTTAGAAAGCAGTGAACTTTGAATATTTCATGTACCCACATGAACAAAATATTGTGCGGTGTGCAATTTATGACCAATTATGATATTAAAAAAATTTGTTCATTCCTGCTGCTTAGTCAGTCGTGTATTCACTGGTTGGGACCGTGCAAACTGTTTTTAAAATGCTTGCAATTGTCGGCTTGCTTGCAGAGGGAAATGTGTGATCGGAAAGCTTCTACTTCTACGATGCCTTTGTGAACTGCTTAGCTGTGGCCGATATGCATTGTGAATAAAATGTCCACACGGGCAGTGCAATATAAGACCTTTTTTTGTTTTTTAGTCTGTTAGGGGTGAAGTTTTATTCTTGTCTTGTTTGTATGCTCCAGGTTTCTACGTGTATGACCTGGCCAGCACACATGGGACATATGTGAACAAGCAGTCGACACGAGTGCGAGCACAGTCCTACAAGCGGCTCAAAGTGGGGCACATGGTCAAGTTTGGAGGCAGCTCACGCAACTTCATCCTTGAGGTGTGAGGCAGTTTCTGATCTAACGGGCTTTTTGCCACCAGCAATTGTGTCGACTGCAGGCACCACAAGAAAAAATAGTGCCTACTTTGCACTCAATGTTGCTACAATAGATGCTATCAGTAATTTATAGAACACAGCGTTAGTGACAAGTTATAAATTATTTTTCACCCAGGATGCAAGATTTAAAGAAAAAAAAATGAAAATTGATTTCGAAGGAAACTGTCATGCATATCTCGATGGACACCTGAACCATGCCATAAGGGAAGGGATAAAGGAGGGAGTGAAAGAAGAAAGGAAGAAAGAAGTGCCCTGGTGGAGGCCTCCAGAATAATTTCGACCACCTGGGGATCTTTAACATGCACTGGCATCACACGGCACAGGGGCGCACTTTGGGTTTCGCACTGTGTAGTTGGCGTGTTCTAAACTGGGAAGCGTATCCTGTTGTATAAACTTTTGACTGTGAGTGCGCTTGCACTTTCTCCAGGATGAGTGGTGCAGCCATCACTTTAGCTAGTTGCAACCAAAATCTCCCATGTAGACTTGATGGTGAATGGGGGTGGTTGTTTTAATGTGATGGTATTACGAGGACCATGGGGGCAAAAACTGTCTGGCATCCGCATCTGTGGGAAGCCTGCACCTGCCAAACATGGCAGGTGGTGTTTAGGGGGATTTCCCTTTCTCCACCCGCCAGCCGTCCCCTCTCCACCTGTAGGGATGAGGAGGGAGATGCTGGACTAAGAATGACTCAACAAACATGAACAAGTGTGGAGCGACAAATAGAAATGGAATAAGAATAGAATCAGAACCTAATCAGAATTGGGATATAATCAATAGGAATAGAATTGAAATAGAATCAGAAATTGGATAAGAATTGTAATAGAATGAGAAGTGGAATAGAACCAGAATAGGAATGGATTGGCAAGTGAAAGAAAATGCCTTTTCATTTCCTTCGCATCAATAAAAAATAATAAAACAATTGGCTTTTGGGGAAAGGAAATGGCGCAGTATCTGTCTCTGTCTTGTTGGACACCTGAACCTGAAGAAAGGGAGAAAGAGGTGCCATAGTGGAGGGCTCTAAAATATTTTCGACAACCTGGGGATTTTTAACATGCACAGCACAAATTCAAAATTGGTTTTAGGGGAAAGGAAATGGCGCAGTATCTGTCTCACATATCCACTGACGCCTGAATGGCTCCATTTGGGAAAGGATAAAGGAGGGAGTGAAAAAAGAAAGGAGAAAGAGGTGCCGTAGTGGAGGGCAATTTCAACCACCTGTGGATCTTTCACGTGCACTGACATCCCACAGCATATGGGTGCCTTAGCGTTTTGCCTCCATAAAAACAAAGCCGCCACGGTCGGGTTTGAACCCGAAAACTCCGGATCAGTAGGCGAGCGCCCAAACCACTGAGCCACTACGGCGGGCAATCGCATCAATCCAATTGACTGCTCTTAAGTTTCTTTTTTCTATATGACTTTATTGGCCCAGGTAGAAGGCAAAAAAAAAAAGAAAAATGTCTGGGCACGCTGCATGAGCCAGTCATTAGATGGAGGAAGGAGGGGTCGGGTGTACATCGTGGTTGGCGTAACTCTAGGCCAGTACTCTGGAAAGGGCATCTTTTACGGGTCATAATCTGCTCTACAGAATTGAAACAGGCACTTCCACAGGCAGTGAACGTCACATTTCATTGTAGTTTGGGGAAATCGGCAGACCCGTGTTAAAGGACTTGCGTTGGGCATCCTGTTCCTGGCCGCTGTGTGGTCTGGGATGCTTTGGGATGTTTTGTAGCGATAGCTACATTACGGTAGCATTTCGAGCCTTCAGCGTGGCGGCGCCATAGCGGTGATGGCACCACCACGCGGTCACGTGGTTGGTCACACGGTGCGGAGCAGCTGCCGGCGGCGCGGCGCCGTGGTTGATCACATGGTTGGTCACGTGACCTAGTTCCACTCAGCCAGCTGTAGGTATCGCGTCACGCCAGGTTTAACCGAAGCTAAACCAACGCCAATTTTTCAGTTAGCCTAGAGTGGGGAGTCTGAATGATGTGTGCTGGGTTTATGGGCTCCATGTGCTCTTGCCCGATGTCTAAGCCTTAAAGTTAGCACTTAACGGAGCGCAGTTGCACACTAGGGTACAGTACAGTACACTGTTATTTCTTGTCCACTAATTCGGTACTATTAGTATGAGCTCTGCATAATGTGAGCCAAATTTTTTATCTCTTTTGTGTTCAAATTATTTAAAGTTGGCCACATGACTCTGAGCAAATCATTTCCTTGCCTGCTCATTTTGTGGTGGGCAATTTAGCACTGCCTCTCTGTGTAGCCACTTAAAATTGTCTTTTCCAGGGACCGGAAGATGACCAAGAGGATGAATCAGAGCTCACTGTCACGGAGATAAAAGAACTACGCAGGAAACAGGAAGAGGAAGCCAGGCAGCGGGAAGCTGAAGCAAAAGCAAAGGCTGAAGCTGATGAGGCCAAGGAAGATGACAGCGGTGTTGACTGGGGCATGGGTATGACTGCTGATGCTAACTTTTTACAGCGACTGCAGGGTCTGCGGGTTTGAAGCCCCCAAAAAATGGCCAAAAAAATTGAGTTTTTTTTAAATTGTTGTATCCGCTTGTGCGCCTCCTACTTGGAGGTACTCCAAAAAAATCGTCTTTTGAACCGCAGGTACCGTGCATTGTGGGGAAGCGCTCGAACAATGGGCGGTTTTCTCCATTATGGTTTCCTGCCTAGATGGTCACCTTGCGGAGCAGATTTCTTCACGACTGTGTTATCTGTTTGGACCCCATTTGCTTTGCTGCACTCCTAGGACCAAAGTGCCGGTCAAGACATTCTTTGTGTTACAAGATTGTGAAGTTTAAATTTCTTGTATGAAATTTTCTTCTAATTCTTGACATGTCATTGAGCCCTACATCTCAAAAATTCAAAACCAAAATTTGTGCTTTGCAAAAGCAAAATTCTAAGGATGTCTTGACCTGTGGCATGCCAGTAGGAACGCAATGAATGTGAACTAGTCTTCTGTATAGATTAAACAAATTTTTTGGGAAATTCAACAGTGACAGTTTTGTGAGAGTAGACAAAATTATTTAATATATTCCAAAAAAATTTCATGGTAGTCCATTAAGAAATGAAAAATTTTTTGCTGAAGTCTGTGTCCCCCTTAAGAACATGTTTCCCAGTTCAGCGGTGTCAGTACCATTGCTATTGGTGTTGGCGTATCACAAAGGGCAGATGAGGGAGAAAGGGGATTGGCTCCCTCTATGTGCAGCGGTGCAAACTAGTGCTTGTGCCATTTTTTGTGCGTAGCAACAAGGAACGGTATCAGTGGTGGTGGAAACTGCTGTCACTGAAACTTGCACTATGCATAGAGTAGTAACAGGGAGGTTAGTTTCTTACAGAGGAGCTGTGTCACAATTGCAGTTCTTCTGCATTACTCATGGGTCCTATGGCTTTGTTTTAGTGATATTGAAAATTTCTTGAAACGCGGCCCTGGTTTATGAGTGCCAAAGTCTCACACAGATGCCACACATTCCACAGTCCGTTTCGCTTGAAAATGCATTTGCGGTTGGCACTGGCTTTTTTCATAAGATAGGAATGCAATGTAGCTGTCGTCCATAAAATTATGTTAAGAAAGCCACCCTGTTGCTGCTCGTCAAAACTTAACATCACCTCACATCACCCAACCCACTCTAGCCCAGTCCATCCCATCTCATCCCGTCCCAGCCCAGCCGAGCCTAACCTGATGTAACCTAACTTAGTGATGTGTGATTAAGTGAGCACTAGGGCATTGTGTACATAATGCCGAGGGGCCTACCTTTGCACTGACGAGTGTATGAACAATGTTTAGGGAAGGAAAGCGCCATAGGAGACAGAACAAATGTCATTTTTTTGTCAGAACTCAATTTCGGCTCATTCGATGAATCCTTTGCTTCTGATGCAGGCTCTCTTAGCTTGCTGCTTCATTGTGGCCTCTTCACTGAGAGTACTGAATTGGGAGCGTTGCATGAAATTACAACATATTTAAACATTCAGCTGCTAAGTGGCTTGTTTTTGTGTGCGGCCTTCACTTTGTGGAAACCCTGTGTGTTCTTGCTTTTTCTGTTCACTTTCTTTGTGCTTGTATGATGTGGTAATAACAGTTAACACAGTTAACGACAACAGTAAACAAGAATAATATGAGGTACAGGTGCTGCCAAGACTATGTTGCCTCAGAGCAGTGTCTTCTCATTAGAGTGTCATTCAGGAGAAGCTCACACGTGCTTGATGTTTGGTATTCCAGGGGATGATGCAGAAGATGAAGATCCATCATCGGAGAATCCTTTTGCCCTGGCAGCAGGCAATAATGAAGACCTGTACATAGACGACCCTAAGAAGACACTTCGAGGCTGGTTTGAACGTGAAGGTGAGGCCGCTGCGAGCAGTGCTTACAATATCACTAAGAGGAACAGTTCATACTTGAACTCTCACTTGAACTTCTGGCTTACTTGATCTGTGTAATCCGGGGGAAATATCCTTATAGCTTGGAGGAGCATTTATATTTGTCTGCCTAAGCAATGCAATTTTTGACAAAAAGTCGGGAGAGTCGGCCATCTTCAGTTTTATATGGTCCATGCTGAAAGCCTGTGTGCAAAAAAAAAATGTGACCCATCTTTTTTTTTTATTTTCCAGGCTATGAGCTGCAGTACAATGTTGAAGAGAAAGGCTACAGTCAATTTGTCTGCACCGTTGAGTGAGTATGCGCCAAAGCTAGCCTAATGACAAGATAGAAAAAACTGGTCTCAGCCTTTTATTAAAGCATGCACTTACTTGTGCTATTCTTTGTGTGTCCGTTTAAAGGACTATAGACGCCAAATTTTTGCTTGCGTGTTTTCTTCTTTCAAACGATGCATTAGACATTCGTATACATGGAGCACCCTGTTGTATTCATATATGAGTGCTAAATAATTTATAATTGAATTTCTTCTTGACGCTGTTTCAGTTTCGATTTCATCAGTCGAACGATGACTGTGATGTGTAGTTGGTGTTTAGGTCACAGGAGGCATAAAAATCGGCTATATAATTTCTGACAGGTCGTTTTTTTATTATTCCAGGTCTTGGAAGAGGCTGGATTAAATGTCGTAGTAAATTAAAACTTCATATCAGCGATTATATTAGTTTTTCTAGTTGATCACATGACCAAAACATAACCTTGACGTCATAGTCGTTCGGTCGATGAAACCGAAACAGCACGAGAGAAGAAATTCAATTATAAATTATTTAGCGGTTGTAGGCAAATACCACTCGGCAGTCCATGTATTCTAATGTCTAATGCATCATTTGACAGAAGAAAAGGCGCAATAAAATTAGGTGTCTATAGTCCTTTGAAGTCCAAGACTTCTCATTACATTGCACTCTCAGGGTTACAAGTCCTGGCCAGTGCAGAAATGAGTGACAGTGGGTCCCTAACCAGCAGTTGCATCAGCTGCCATTTTTATGTTTGTTTGTTTGTCTCTGATTTTATGCTGCTCTCATTTATAACGGTTATCTTCAATCAGTTTTCGTGTGAAGACCAAGTGATCTGTATTGCTGTTCTAGCATGAAAAAGTGTGCACGCTGCTAATTGCATTTCAAATTTAAACTTCTGTCAAATAGTGTTGCTTCGGGATATTCATTGTTTTTTTTTCTCAGATCGTTTACATATTTGGGCAAGATGTGTAGATTACTGAAAGATAAAGCAAAGCAGGTGCCAATCGCGCGTAAAGCAGGTGTCTTAAAGTTCACAAACCGTTTCGACACTGTGAACAGGGGTAGTCAACTTGGAACCATCACAGTTGACATGAGTGACTGAAACATGAGAAAAGAAAAAAAAAAGTGCACAGTTAATGTGCAAGAAAAGGCACTGCAAATATCAGTGCCTTGTAAAAACCTCAATGCAAGGGCTCCTTTATTTAGACTATACAACTCAGTAATTGGAGTGCAATAGAATTGCAACTAGTGCACGAGATGCTGTAAGGTTAAGAGTTTGCTACACTAATATACATTCACTATACTAATATATTTCAATGACTGTGCTATTCTAGTAATCTAATCTACTATAGTAGTGCACGAGTTTTTTTTCTGTGCATATTTATGTTGAAATTTCGAAAAGACAAAGACACAGTACCAAGTAGGCCAGCATGCTTTCAACTGAATGTTTGATCTATACAAAGACAGGCAGCCAGTATCCACACAGACCAATTCCTAGTTCATGCAAGCAGTATAAAACGTTCCCAGTCATAAGCTACTTATGTATATGCCTCAAACGCTCAGTGAGAGTACATGCCGGTCCTAGTCTTTTAACGCGACAGCGTTAAGGAGCTTGTGTCGCAGAAAAGCCGGTGTCGTCGGCGTCTTTGGCCGTGAGCGAAAAATGGCGCATCTCGGTGGACGCCTGAACCGCGCCGTAAGGGAAGGGATTTTAACGTGACAGCGTTAAGGATTGATTGATAGATGGATTGATTGATCGACCGACCGACCGATTGATTGATCGATCGATTTTCCCTTCCCTTATGGCGCCCAGGGAGAAATGTGAGACAGGCGTCATTTCCTTTTCTTAAAAGCAATTTTTCATTTCATTTTCCTTTGCTTAAGGTGTCCGCCCAGATATGTGAGACAGGCGTCCTTTCCTTAAATTGTTCAGAGGAAGGGGGGATGGGGTTCCTGGGGTTCCGTGTACTCCTCTGCAAGGCTGCGCACAGACACGCTGTGGCGTCTCACTCTTAAAGACAAAGCTTAAGCATTCTCCAATTTTTTTGCACATTTTGAACATGAAGGCACAAGATATACTGACCATTTGCTAGTGAAGGGCGGTCGATTGTGTGTACCATCTTGTTGCCAGAACTGCCTGTCTCTGGAGCTCAAAATCGAACCATCACCAGTGCGCTATAAGCAGGTCTCTGGTGTCCACGTGGCACAGAGCACAGATTAGAAGGCACCTGCTAAGCTGCAGGCTTAGCTTCTTCTCGGCTTGACTCCCTGCCTCTGTGCAGACTTCCCATCGACACGCCAAGTGGAGATCCAGTCATAGCCGAAGCGTCCGTGAAGGGCAAGAAGAAGGAAGCGGTGATTGCGTGTGCGCTCGAGGCGTGCAGGATCCTTGACCAGCACGGAGAGCTCCGCAAGGCCTGCCATGGTGAGTCTCTTTAGCAGCATGTGGCGTCGCTGCAAGCTGAAAGGCAGCTAAGTAGACAGGCAGAATTTTCATGCTGATGCCAAGCACGCGCAATTTGGGAGGGCCACGAAGCAACCTGGAAAACCTGGCTTCATGCATCATGGTCACTGCTTCTTTTCTTTTTTTGTGCAAAGAATGGTGGCGGACAGGCCTCAGTTTTGAACGTTCAGATTTTCTGAGAACAGGCTGATTGATGGCAAACAGGAGTAATCAGTGCTCGTGTGTGACCGTAAATGTTCTCGTCTATCATTTCTCTGTGTGGACTGCTTTTGTTGGAATTTATTTTCTTTCTAGTTTACTCGTATTGCATCAGAGTAAATTGATCAGTGAAATGAGACCCTAAATCTGGGTCCTATGTTAATGCAATAGCATTAGAACCCCCATGTTGGCAAAAAAAAATCTGTCAGCCCTTCTATCCATGTGCCTGAAGTCTCGATTGACTGAGGGCACAGTGGAGAGAGAAATCCCCCTCTCCACACTGCTTTGTTCATAGTGTAGTCTAAAATGTGCGTCAAATAATCTGTTCACACTGATAAAACTACATGTTAAAGTCATTGCTTTCTTCAAAGTTCAGTTGCCAGAAAAATGCCAATTTTGTCATGGTGATGCGTCCCATGTGTCTTTTGATTGTGGCCCTGGTTTGGCACTGCTGGTTTTGGTGCCATTTTCCCTTTCATTCGTTAATTTTTTTCCTTTGGGCCAAGTCATGCATTACGTGCGTTCAAGTGAGAGTGCTACAAGCATCACACTGTGGAGATGATGGCAGGTTCACTTTTGATGGTAGCAAGTCATTGCAATAATTTTGCCTTCACTGTGGTTACAAGCTACTGTATTTTCTAGTCCACGAGACACCGCTTTGAGAAGGTATCAAGCTCATGCATGGTGCAAAAAACATGTAAAGCATGGTGCTGGGTGTTTTTAGAAGTTTACGCTTCTGGTTTTCTGGAGCTTAGTAAAGGATGACAGATACCTGATGAATAATGTTATTAGAAACACACCTGGCTACTTACATTAATGTTCTGAATTCAACCTTTCATTTCCTTCTGAAGTATTAAGAGCAGCTTTCCTGCAGCTAATGCCAGTAGCAGTGTATTAGCCCGTGTGTCACTTTGGAATGTTAAACCTCAGATACCACATACCAGTATGCTTAGAGCAACAGATAGGTCTACATAATAGTTGCATACAGGATCCTGCACCTCTGTGGCAACATACACTGCGCTACGTTTGCTGCAGACAAGTGACAGCACTTTTTTTGTCAAGCGACAGCACCTTTTTGGCATAACAAACAACTGGCTATTTGGTTGTTGTTTGGTTGGTGTTAAGTTGTCACTTTTGTTTATATTTTCTTCTTGCACCGCCCTTCAACTGTTCTGTCGCACAGAGGGCCGCAAGCGCAAGGAGAAGAACTGGGAGGAAAACGACTACTATGACAGCGACGAGGACACTTTCCTCGACCGAACGGGCACCATCGAGAAGAAGCGCGAGATGCGGAAGAAGATGGCGCGCAAGGAGACCCCAGAGGTCGACACGTACGACACGCTGGTGAGTGCTGATGACCTTATGATGACTGATGACCAGAGAGCTGCAGCTGATTATAGTTGGCTACGAATAAGGCAGAAGTAGTCAACAGTGTATGCTGTATGATATAGGAGCATGGAAATGGAATATCCGGTACGCACCACAATGTGAAAAATGAAGCGTGGTGGATGTCACAGTCAGTGGCTACCACCGTGGTCTAGATACTTTGAGAAGACCCAGTATTGAAAATTTCTCATCTAACAAGTAAATTTTGATTCCCCTAGGAATATAGGCATAGATCGTAAAGACTTGTCAATCTGCTGAAGTTCTTGGTTGAATTAAATAGCTTCCTCTACTTACTTTAGACCTAAGATGCTCGCACTTGGGAAGAGAGTTTCTCACATGCGTTTCCTCACAGTGTAATAATAAACACTGTGAAACTACGTGAGAGACGCAGTGCAGTACTGACGGCTTGTTTTAAATGGACTATTTTCTTACGAACTCTGGCATATTACTGAAGGTCTGCATCTGTGTGAATGTGTCCACTTTCCTTAACTACTAAGTGCTCCTCTATGTCAAGAGTTGCTGTTGGCACATCCCCCTTCATGCTCTCTCACCGTGCTTTTCCTGTTTTAAAATCTAAGTGATTTTTTGCCTTCAATGGATAGAAAGATCACCGCTTTCTTGACCTTGGTGTGTGTCCATGTTGTTGCGCAGTTGGAGAAGTTGCGGATCGTTGAGGAGCAGATTGGCCAGCTCCAAACCAAGCTGGAAGAGAGCAAGAAGGCCTGTTAGTATTACCTCATTGCATTTCCATCATATCAGTCCGGTTACTAGTGTTTTAGTATAAAAAAGGCTCGTAACGATGTGAGAAAGTGTTGCTATTGGCAACAGTAGCCTCCTCAGTACCCTGCTGAGCGGCATCTTTGTGACATGAAGTGTTATTGCAGTGAAACGTGGGAGTACAGAATCTTCTTACTGAGTACTGATAACACTTGAACAGTTAGTTCTAACAGTTCTTATCAAGTGGCTGTTGGCACCATCTTCTGTTCTATATCTTTCAACTATCATTTGGCATTGCGCTGCTAAGCCCTAACTTGTAGGATTGACTTGCAACTGCAGCAGCTGCATTTCTATGGATGCTAAATGTTGTGAAAGACGCTGAAAACAGCTGATGTAGATGTTAAACGTATTCCTGCATGGATGATTCATTCTTTGTGTCATCCCCCGGCGCATGTGTGCGTTGCAGCCGAGCGGGCGGAGGGCGAAGCGGATGACTCCCTGGAGGCATTCATGAGTGCGCTCAAGTCTCGCTCGCTGGAGGACAAGACTCAGCGGTCCAGGTGGCGCCAGGAGCTGGCTGGCCTGCTCCAGGAGAGGCTGCGGCTCACGCGCGTCGCCAACATTGCCAAGCCCGCCCACCTGCCACCGCTCACCAAGTGAGTCACTCCAGTTCGGTCACCCTTGTGATTTGGCCTTGGCGTATTCTGTAACAATGAGGAAGGAACCAGCCACCACAGTGCCTCACTTGCTTTGGGGTTTGGCTGCGGATCCCAGGGTGAAGGAATTGAATCCTGGCCACAGAGGTGGCATTTCAATAAAGTGAAATGCAAGAGGTCGCCCGTGTGCTGCGCAGTATCAGCTCACGTTAAAGAACATCAGGTGACCAAAATTAATCCGGAGCCACCATTCACTATGGTGTACCCTGTAATTGCACGGGGAGCAGACAAAAAGTCGCGGAAGATGGGGCTGACTGGTGTGTATGTGTTCCCCTTTGTGGTGTTCACATTGTGTGTGTACTGTCTTAGACATTGTAGCCACTAAAAATATATGTAAGCACAGGCTCAACAGTAAATAACCGATGCAATCGCACAGAGTAAAGCAGAACATGTGTGACAAAATAGTAGTATATGGTTATAGTGTTTCAGTCAAAACTAACAAGACTGGTTAGTAGTTACTGTACTGAATGATGCGGGTGGTGTTTTATACAAAAAGTAATATCAGTGGACCTTAGCAAAATGTACAATTTTTGCATCCAAGCTTTTAGATGAACATCTACAGTAAATCGCAGAGAAAAAAAAGAAGAGGGGACAAACATATTTGCAATTTAAAAACAAATTTAGCCATCAGGTGTTTGGGACTGGCACAGTGAAGCCTTGTTAACGCATACCGGGGCAGGACTGCAGAAAAACTACGTGCAAAGCAGCAGTATGCCATAACCGAAAACAAGGTAACTATATCCACTGACTGGGTAAAACATGATACCCATGAAGGGGGGCACACGCAGAAGCTTTCGTTCTTGCAAGACCACAGAAATCTGTTATTTATGTCTGCTTATTTATGCCGAGGTGGTCCTGCAGCTTCAAGTGCAGCCTTGAGGGCACTTAAACCGAGTCCCAACTGCTCAGTCAGGCCCCACATTTAGATGACAGCTCAGGTTGCTTCAGCTTCAGCTTCCTCATCGATTATGCTTGCATTGAATGAATGTTTCGCCAGTGACTGAGGAAACAATGTCGCAGCGGTTTTGATGGTTTGAATGGTTTTAAAAATGTGTACCTACGTATTTGTGCTGCTCAACACTTTTTCGCGTGCCAGACTTATTGAAAATGTTCACTTGAGATAAAAAATTAGCTGTGGTTTAACTACTCCTGAACCTGGTTAGAGAGCGAAAGGTGTGGTGTATCGGGCCAGTAGACGCGGCTTGGTGTCTGTAACGTTGAGTGCACTCTCGCACACTGGATAGGCAGCGTGCCCACCCTACCAGCCTGGCAGGTAGCAGTTAAATTAATGGTTGATCGCGAGAGGTTGGTCACCCAATGAACGCTGCGGCCTATTGCTGTAGTGCCGCTTGTCTGCCGCAGTGTTTGCAGCGCTAATGCATGCAGCCCGCATGTCTCTCTCACCACTGCCACATTCCTGAAAGGGTGATTGAGGCGTCCACTGACCCAGGGAGCCATTTATGCGCCCTTCCTTTGCGCGAAATCTTCGGAGTCTAGAATGTTGTCAACTCCAACGAACGCAATGAATGCCGACCGCCCATAGAAACAGAAGAGAGTGCTTTATTTCGGTGGCGGCGACTGAGTGACGTCATAGCTGTCACGTGGTTTCTCCTCAGTTCAAGGTCAAACTTGCGCACACGGCGAACAAACTACGGAGGGGAGTAGTAAAGCTTTCGCTTTAAAAAAACACCGTTTGTATGAATCTAGTTGGCTGTTTGGTTCGGCTACTTGATGTCCTTGCGGCAGAGTAAACAGGAACAGGGGACCACTCTGTAAGCAGCTGACTGTGCAGGTTGTTGGACAACCCCTCATCGTTCGCTATCATTCCACTTGTTTGCAGTGCTCTGTTGATGCCCCAAGCTAGAGGTGATGGGTCTGGGGTGAAGAAGCTCCTGCCGATGACTGGGTCCCTCAAGAACAGGAAGAAACTGGTGAGCGGCTTGTGAAGCGGTGGCAGTGATGTTGATAATAGTAGTAGTAATTTGTTCACATATCTGTTCAACCGCAATTACTGGGTTTGCCAAAGCCATCAAAGTGGCTTTTCGCACAAAGCCCGACAAGCAACAAACAAACATGGCCACAAAACTGGACTTCTTCAGAAAGAAAAAAGAAAATGAGCAATAATAATAATAATGATGAGTGATGATGACGACGACGATGACGACGGTGGCGCTAAAAAATTACACACTGTTGTGAATGCATTGTTATGCTAGATTCATTTGAAATTTTTTTAGCTCTTGGAAAGGACTTGTTGGTGGGTGCTTTATGCTCTGCAGCAACACTATGCTGTGCTCAGTTATTACAGTAGTTGTAATTTCCTGATTCCTTGAGAGCCATCACGACTTTTCTGAACTGCACAGGTCATTGTGACAGAGAGCCACTCTGGGGTGAGCACTGTTATGTTGTAGATTAATAATTTAGTTTCAGATCATAGTAAACTAGCAGACACCGTATGACATATATGTATATGCCATTGTATGAAGTTTGTATTGGCAGACTGAGAAAACAACACCAGAACTATTCTTGTATCATCACTGCAGCAAAGAAACACTCAACACATGAACGAACGCTGTGCCGTGTGTTTCTCCTCTATGTGAAAGCGTTTCTTCGCTGCAGTTATGATACAAGAATGCGACCAACTAGCCCAGAAGCTCGTTTTACTAGAGCTATTGTAAGAGCGAGTTTTAGTTGAGTTGTAGCTGCAGAATTGTGGCATCCAAACGGTCCAGGCCGAGGGTTTCATATCCAAGTGAGCCTCGCGCTCCAGGTTCCTCGTCTTCTTTTACAACATGGACCCAGGGTGTCTACTACACTGCACCACAAGCTAATTACAACTGGTTCTCGCAAATCTCCTGATTTAATTTAGTGGACAAATTGTGACCTCATCACACAAAGCCATAGAAATAAATGCTTCCCCTGTTTATGATTCTCTTGGTTTGATGTGATAACATGTTTTTTCCGTGACTTACTTATGCTGATAACTTTATTGTAATCTCCAGGTCATTCCAGAGCCTGAGAGGAGGGTTATTGCTCCTTCGGCTAGTCAAGAAGGAGCTGAAGAGGAGGAGGAAGAAGACGAAGATGAAGAAGAAGCCAAAGCCAAAGTCGCTAGCCAAGTTGGTGCTGGTGCCAAGACTGAAGCTCAAGTCGGTGCCAGCACCGATGCTGCCATGGAGGAACCGCAGGTTGGCGGGAAGAGAAGTGCGACTCAATTGAAGGACAAGGGAGAGAGCGATGCAGACACAAGCAGTGCTAAAGACAAGGCTGAATGTAAAGACAAGCCTGCGGAGGTGGAAAAGAAGCCACTCATCATCGGTAAGTATACTTATGCCTCTGCATAAAGTACCCTTGCCCATAAAAAGTACGTATCCTTACAAGCAGTTGTAGGCTGTCCTGCCTTAGATAGGTCCAGTGTTTTCTATCCTTGTGAACAGATTCAAAGGTTTCTGAAAGAATGGGCAACTAGATCCTCATCGTATCTATCCGTGGAGTTTCTCAGTATTAACCAGAGGGAAAGCAAGCAGCGCTGCAGTTCAGCCTCCGACAAGAGGCGCAGGAATGCTGGGAAGACTAGGTTTCTTACTTGGCTCGACTATTGTTGGGTATAAAACACGGATTCAGCCGTAAAAATGAGACTGTTCTCGCGGCAAGCCTCGAAGAAATGCTGCGAAAGTTTCCACACCAGCCTAACACTTGCGTTAAATTTTTTGAAGAAGTGAAAAGCACACTATTAAAATAATTTCATGTGCCACAGAGGGGAGCACCGCGGCACAGCTGTCGAATCCATGTTTTTGACACTAGCGAAGCCAAATAAGAAACCTCTTATTCCCAGCATTCCCATGAGGTATGAAAGGCTCTTTAAAAACTCGCATAGACGGTGGCACCAGCTTTCCCTCTAGGCAATTTAGAGAAACTCTGTGTAATCTATACTCTTGAATGAATTCCCGCAGGTCAGGGCAACAGGGAACACTCGCCCGAGACCAGCAAGAAATCGCCCTTTGCTTGAATTGCTGCTACTGTCTTGTTGCAATTTTTTGCAATCAGAGGAACATGTTCCTACGCATGGTAGCAGAATCAGAATCCACGTGTGTGTTGTCATTTTGCTACAAAGCTAACGTAACAGCAGTTGGGACATTTTACCTGCCATGGTGTCTGAGTGGTTAGGGCACTCAGCTACTGAGCCGGAAGACCTGTGTTCGAACCCGGCCGCGGCAGCCGCATTCAGATGGAGGCGATACGCAAAAAGGCGTCCGTATGCTGGCTGTCTTGTTGCGGAGAATCGGTTCGAAGGAAGGGTGGTTTTGAAGAACCAGAGGCTGTGCAATGCTGGTTCGCATCTGGCTCAGCATTGCTGTCATATCCTAGTCTTGATGCCTTTGCGTATTATGTACTTTTCAGTGTAAGACTAGTGGTTTGCCGATGCATTCACTTGCATGCAGTGACTGTTCTGACTTCAATGTTCATTAGTTTTTCTATGGCAAAGCCTTACGTTGACCGTTTTTTTATCTGCTCTGGGAATTTAAGGTGTTGCAGTGACACTTGAAACCACCTTTGTGGGGACATGTCTTCTGGTGTAAAATGTGGTAGAAGATTTGATGCAGAGTTCGAATTCTGGGAATAAGAGGTTTCTTATTTGGATTCGCTAGTGTTAAGCCGAAAACATGGATTCGACAGCTGTGCCGTGGTGCTCCCCTCTGTGCGCAGATGAAATTATTTCAATAGTGCGCTTTTCACTTCTTCAAAAAATTTAACGCAAGTGTTAGGCTGGTGTGGAAACTTTCGCAGCATTTCTTCGAGGCTTGCCGCGAAAAGAGTCTCATTTTTACGGGTGAATCCTTGTTTTATACCCAACAATAGTCGAGCCAAGTAAGAAACCTCGTCTTCCCAGCATTCCTGCACCTCTTCTCGGAGGCTGAACTGCAGCATTGCTTGCTTTCCCTCTGGTTAATACTGAGAAACTCCATGGATAGATACGATGCGGATCTAGTTGCCCATTCTTCAGAAACAGGCGCCAGAAGTATTTCACACTGAACAAAAGTAGACTGCTTTTATGATGATTGTATGCCTACATATGTCTTAGTTATTTTCTCTCCGACTGTTCCCAAGGAACTTCTCCAAGTTCTCATCCATGGAATCATTGAAAGTCTTTTGTGATATGAGAAATTGCGTTACAGGTCCAGAGAGGCCTCCCATGGTGCTGGAGTTTGTCAAGAAGACCCCCAGGATCATGAAAACGCCCGAGAAAAAGGCAAGTTTGTCTTTTGGTTCTGTGGCTTACATTGCGCGCAGGATCAGTTATTCACAGGAATCTTACAACATGCACGTATTGGTGGGCTGTTGGATTTCACAAGCTTGTTGATTTCGGCTTGCTAGGAATTTTCGTCTTTTAATGAAGAAACTGCACAATAGAGTAATGGTAAATCAGGCACGCCCTTGAAAGCTTTTTTAACTTATGCACTTTTTGAAATCTCAATTAAAAATTGTTTTCCTACCTTTTCCACATTTCCACAGCTGCTTGCAGCGTAGTAAAATGGCACGTTATATTTAGCATTGTTATGCTTTACAGATTAACCCTTTCCCTACCGTGCAAAATGAAAATTGTGCCAAATTTACCGGAACTTTTTTTCGTTCATTTCATATAGCTTTTTTTTTCTGAATAAAAGGGCATCATTCTTTGTAAGCAGTAAGGATTCCTTATTACACAAACTGCTTAAAAAAATTGTTTAAAGAAGGCTTCACTGCATGGCCGCAGTGCATTGCGAAAAAACGTCTTGCAGCGTTCGACACAGCATCAAAACTGAATATGAAGAAAACACTTTGTGAACGCACGAAAAACATGCACATGAATAGCGGCTACTTTTCCGCAGCTCCTAAAGCACAGTTAGAAGACACTTTGGTGGGTACTTTTCAAAGCAAGGCTCGGCACATAGCCCAACTCCACACTGTTGCACCAGTATTGCGTTTCTTTCCTTTTCTTCTCTGAAGCACCTTTGCCGCCCGACTGTTAGCACACTACACATCTCCGCGTTGGTGTTGCTTTCTTTACTGTGGGGGGGATTCTTGCGGGGAAATGTCTTCCTTGCAACCTCAGCAAGTTGCTTCTTGAGCATTTTCCTTGCTTTGGCCTCCTCAGAATTTCCTTCTTCGACCAGTACAGATGAATCTGTGGTTTTACAATGATGCCTTGCAAAATTACAAGAGCCAGAAACACTTTCATCTCTTTCTTGTCGACCTCCCTCCATGGTGAATTTGAGTTGGACCGGAATAACTTTCTGGCATGCCGGTTTGTTTCAGTCACAATTATGCCGAAAATTTCCTCATCAAAAAAAGTTCGAACCATGCCACTATATCTTCAGGGTCAGGCGGAACTTCGTTATCCCAGACGTTTGAGAGAACAGGAAGCGCAGCGGTGCAGCAGGCGGTTTTGACAAATCTGTGGGGCACCACTCACGGGCAGCCGCAAGGTCCTCCGGTCCATCCACAGAACCGTCATCGTCAGAGTCCTTAGATGACAACACGTCACTTTTTGTTTCCGAGCACAACTCTTCTGAACTCCTCGCCTGATGAGGAGTCGTCAAAATACTTTCTTTTGTGCGAGCTTTCATTCACGTGCGGCACATGGGCATCCATGTTTCACACGCTGCCGTTGAAGGCGGGAATATGACGACAAACAACACACAAATGGAAAAACGTGGACAAGTGTGGCCATCTAGTGTCAGAAATCACAACTAGATGCAATAGGACGAGTATAGTCGTCATTGGTTCACTGTGCGAGCAAATTTTGTGCATGACGACTATAGTCGTCAACGGTACACTGGTACAAAATTTCATGACGTGTATACTCGTCATCTGGAGGGAAAGGGTTAATACCTTTGGTCTCTAGCTTGCCGTTGCACGAATTTCTTCTTTGCAGCCACATGTTTCAGTGAGGGAGACGTCATAAGCTGCACCATGTGTGTGGGAAGTTGTTTTTGAAAGCTTACAAGGTGTGTCTAAGATGGGATAGCATTAGCTCTTAGCTTTCAGTGTAGCTCACTATTTATACAAAATTAGAACACAGATAGGTAGGTATATTTCAGAAATTAGTGCTGTCATTGAGATCACTTGCCAAGCACTTCTTAAGATGCCGACCACAACATTATGAAAAAAAAGCCCTGCTTTCGCTCCCATACACAAGGGCTTTGTTTGCAGTCCAAACAGCAAACAATCGAACAAGATCTGTTAAACTTTAGACTACAGTTGCCCCTAGCACATAGAATTTGCCTGCTCAGCCAGTACGGCTGCAGATGGGAGTTTTGTATAAAGCCAAAGCTGTTTTTCATTTAAACAAATCTAGTGTCTGCTGAAAAAAAAAAAACACGCCCCCTCCATGTTGGTCTGGTGGCTGCAGCAGAAATCACAGGAGTTACATATTTGGCTTCATTCGATATTTATTTGGAAATAAAACACTCTTTTTTCGTCTTTTCAGAAGAAAGAAGCCCGAAAGAAGAGTTCCTTTGAAAGCTCGGATGACTACGTTGGCTGGCTGCCCCCTGAAGGTGAGCTTGCCCGCAATTGCCTGTACTGGGCTCGCGCAGCTGTTAAGGGCAATAAGATTTCCGAATAGAAGAGGACAATTGTGTGAGCACTGATCAAACTAGATCATCAGAGGGGACCTCGCCTCTTCCTTCTGTTCTGAACTGTTTGCGTGCACTATTCATGAACATTGTCCATGTAGACCAGCACGATAAGGCCTTGTGGTCCAGAACAGTGGGCTACAAGTGTGAGCTGCCTGTAGTCTTGTGATCTGTAGACTTCCCACTTGCAATCAGAAGTGTGCGACTTCATAGTGGGGAAAAATCGGTGGGCCACATTTGGCCAGTTCACATCGTGCACATCCACGTTTCGGTCTCTCGTTTTGTACCTAGTACTACAGTCAAAACTCGATTTAACGAAACCCGATTTAACGAAAATCTCGATTCAACGAAGGTATCCTAATTCCCCCTCAGACGCCCATAGGGTTCAATGCTTTGACTAACCCGAAATAACGAAACCGATTCCGTGATCTGTCCCGATTTAACGAACCTTTTTTCGAGAAATAAAGGTGAAAATGTGTTAATTTTTGGTCTATTTTGTAGACAGCACCCCAAAATTTATTGATTGCGAGTCAGCGGTAACAGCGCGGAGCATCTTCATCCTGTCGCTTTTTTCAAACTGCGCGGCGCAAAACGAGTTTTAATTTTGAGTCGAGCTCACGAGATGGCGCCAGCAGTAAAAAAGTTTCGTGCCACATTTCATAGATGGCGCTGTTGCAGTTCGCGTGTTTTTTTGTGTGTTGTGCTCTGTGTTCGCTCTTGTGCGGATTTCCCCGTGCCTTTGAACGCACGTCTTTGTCAAGCTCAGCCTGTTAGGCCTCCATCAGTCTAGCCTTGCTATCGTGAACGCGGACGTGGTGTGTGCGAGCAAGCGCGCCTCTAACCCTCCTGACTAGCAGATGGAGCCCTGCAAGAAACGAAAAAGGCTTACCCTGGACGATAAAGCGGACATAATTCGTGGTGTGACAAGTGGACAGAAGAAATGTGACGTGGCTGCATCACATGGCATTCCAGCGAGTACTCTCTCCACAATATTGAAAGGGAAAGATGACATCCTCCGCGCCACTTCGTCGGGGAATCTCTCGCGCAAAAAAACGCTGAAGACCACTCCTCAAAGCAAAATGGAAGAGGCCCTCTTCGCCTGGTTTATGGATTTGCGGGCGAAGAATAGTATTCCCGTGAGTGGAGACCTGGTCCAACAAAAAGCTCGCTCTTTCGCGTGCTTGCTGGGCGACAACGAGTTCAAGGCAAGTCCCGGCTGGCTGTCGCGCTTCAAAGAACGACACGGCATCGTCGGGAAAGTGCTTAGCGGTGAAGCGAGCAGCGTAAGCATGGCTGTAGTCGGCGACTGGCAGTCTGAAAACGTGCCCGACATTCTGGGAAAATATGCCCCCAGCGACGTCTACAACGCCGACGAGAGCGGTCTATTCTACCAAATGCTGCCTAAAAAAACACTCGCCCTGAAGGGGCAGGCGTGCCACGGCGGCAAACACAGCAAACAAAGGCTGACTCTTTTGCTGTGCGTCAACATGGACGGCACCGACAAACGAGACCCGCTTGTCATCGGAAAGAGTGCGAGGCCGCGCTGTTTTAAAGGCACCAAAAAGCTTCCTGTGAAGTACGTTGCCAATTCAAAGGCGTGGATGTCGCGTGCCATTTTCGCTACATGGCTGAAGGAATTTGACAGCGACATGTGTCGCCAGAAAAGGAAAGTGTGCCTGTTGCTGGATAACTGCACAGCCCACTACATTGCAGAGGTCGAGCTGACCAGCATGGAGCTCCACTACTTCCCCCCAAACGCAACGTCCGTGGTTCAGCCCTTGGATCAAGGGATAATTAATAGCGTGAAGTGCGCATACAAGCGTCGAGTCGTCGACAGAGTTCTCCTCAACCTGGAGCTGAAGCGCGAGACGAAAATAGATATTTTTATGGCGGTTGAGATGGTGGCGGCGGCTTGGAGAGCATTGAGGCCGTCGATAATTGTCAACTGCTTCAGGAATGCCGGTTTCGGTACACTAGGCCCTGAAACTGCCGAAGCTGGTCCGGACTGCGCGAGCGCCGTGCACGAGGATGAAGATGCCTGGGAACACCTTCGCTCAGTGGATGAAGTGCCCACAGGCATAAGTTTCTCAGACTACGTGAACGCCGACGCAAACGCAGTCACAACGGAAGTTTTGACTGATGCCGATATGCTGCGGCTTGTAGGAAGCGTGGAGGGAGTGACGGCTGAAGACGCTGCCGACGACCCTGCAGGTGCCGAAGCTCCCGTGCCGACACCAGGTCAGGTGATGGATGCTCTCGATCTGCTGCGACATTTTGCCGGCGCACACGAGGGGACGGAAGACGCGCTGGACGCACTTCAGACCTACGAGAAATCGGTGCGGCCGTTGCTCACAAAGCGCACGCAGGCAAAGATCACCGACTTCTTTGGCGGAAAATAAATTTGTAGTCCCCTCGGGCCTTTCTTGTCGAGTAAGAATTTTTGTTGTTTCTTTTTATACGCGCTAGCGGCGCCGGTCGTGGTGTTGGCGCTACCCACTCGAAAGTAGCGCGGGGGGTCATGACGATGACCATACGGACCCCCAAAGATTGCGCTAGTTGTATGATTACCAACTTTGGCGCCAATTTGTCATTAGCTGTGTGGCTTGCCGTCCCGTCGGCGGTATTTAGGGAAGATAGTTGCGCCGCTAGCCGAACCGTCCTTTGGGTCGGTGCTACCGGCGTGAATTTGTCACGCGCGAGTGCGACAAAAAGTGAAAATGGCACGTGCTAACCGATACGACTGCGATAAGCTGGTACGGTTTATGCGGATGCAAAATGCATTATGTTCAATGGGTGCTCAGTCGGGGACTTGACTTTACTACTTTTAAAACGAAAGTACTGTTTAAGCGGGTACGTTTTAACGAGGTTTTACTGTAATCGAATGTACTGAATTGTGTCCAAGAAATGCCTCATTCAATTTAACGAAGTTCTCGATTTAACGAAATAATTCACGGCTCCCCTCAACTTCGTTAAATCGAGTTTTAACTGTACATGCAAAAGCGTGCTTAACCATACCTGCCTCTCTTCATTGACCTGTTCCCATCATCTCTTAATTCTAAGCAGCACAGCACTGTACTCAGATACAACTCAAGAACTAGCTGACACAAGCACCCCTCAGAGGAGGCCTTCCAGCCAGTGGCATCGACCGATTGTCATGCTCTCGTGATTAATCCTGTTCTACGGAGGCAACTGCTGGCCATCTGCGATGTCATGCTGGCGGATTAACCACAATGTCATGAAAATCAGTTGATGCCATTGGCTAGAGGGCCTCCTTCAAGGGGCGCTTGCTGCTTTGTTCTTGAGTTGTATCAGACTGTAGAGTCATTGGAACATTGTTCCAATTTTACTGTGGAAGGCTGAATGTGAGCATGTGCTGGCATCTTCACATCTTTGCGGTGTTGGGGCATCGTTGCGAGGTCTGTAGCTGTCATTGTAACAGGTGTTCTTGCAATAGGCACGATATAGAGACTGTTTTTCGTTCTTTACTCGTATGTCCAGAACTGCATGGGGATCATGATCCCTTGTTTTCACGATGCAAAGGAGTGTGATGTCGGCAGGACCCGTCAGCCCTGAAAGGACTACCGGGACGTTGACAGAAATTCCACACATGGGAGTTGAAGACAGGAAGTGCGTGCCCTGCCGCCCGCAGTACTATTTCATGCACGAGGTGGATGAGCTCTTTCATGACGGAACCGCTTGGAGGGAACCCTCCTCACACGTGCGCCAGACATCTTTGTTTTCGTTAGCATTTTGGGAGGAAGCAGAGAGTTCGTTCCTCGCTGCTCCGGATGTCTTTTGTTGCAAGAACTATTCGTTCTTGATTTGGTTAACTCTTCTCACTTTGAGCATTCCTCAGCAGAGAATTGTGGCTGTTGACAGCGGTGCACCTCACCAGGCTCCCTTCTTGTGCAGGGCAATCTGGAGACGGCAAGACACACCTCAACGCGAAGTACGGCTACTGAAGAGCCCAAAGAACGAGGTGTGGCCAACGTCTCGCCTTTGCATCACCCATCCTGACAACACCAGTGTAAATAGCGACAGAAGTATCATGCAGAAAACAATAAAGGCGCCTTGACTGAAATTTCCTTTTATTTTCAAGTGTTATTAAATGCCCCACGTAACAGCAGTGGGAAGACGAGTCTGATTGCATCAAGCACGGCTGTACAGGTGTTATTTACAAGGTCAGAACCAGCAGGTAAAACTACAAGGCATGTTACAGGCATGCATTGTGCTCAGTATGGATTACAACACACAAAATGTATGGTTGGCATTTACTTCATGAAGCAATGCAACCACAGTGGTGTTGACAAGTTTTAAAATCAGCTGCGAATCTAGAGAAAGTCTCCGCTTGTTCCATGCCCCGATATTTGTATGCCAACAAGTCCAAACCACATTAGAGTTGCCACCAGTGCGTTGTAGGCCATACTAATCACATTAGTACCTTTACAATGCATACAGCGCATGTAATTCCGTTCTCTCAGCACTGCAGAACCGTAATTCCGCCATCCGTGCTCATGAAATTAGTCCTGTTTGTCACCGGGTGGTGCTGCTTTACCAGAAATTATGGTTCTGTGTTACTGACAGAATGGAATCCTGCACATAGAGCACAAGATAAAGCAAGGTTTCAATGTATTTGAGGACAGTCGCAAGCATACACTTGTGCGCTTTGGCTTCTGCACGTGCATGTGGGAAGTTCTAAAATGCCCGCTGATTGCACGTACACAGTGGGCAGGATCTAGAATACTTAGATTTAAAGAGGTCAAAGTTAAGGATATGCTTGATGAAATGCTTAAGGAAACATCCAGCCAAAGATTAGAGCGGCACAGCTCACCAGAAACATTACAAGAAGTTGAATACTGTGCTGGACAATGAATGGACCGACACAGCAAGTGACTGAGTTCTTTTCCAGCTTAATTTGCAGTTTCATCTCATGCACAAATTTCTGGGCAACTTTGAGGCACTACATTTTGCAAGCATGTCAGAACAAGAGTGGCTGAAAGCCATGGAAACATTTGAGCTTTTCAATAAAGCTATTAAATTCGTCGTTTTTCAATGTCAAAGAAAGTGGGGCAGCATGTTTTTCTAAATTTCTCCAGTGTGATGGCATGCTTTGGTCACAGTATTGACGTTTTGCAGCCTGTTCCTGAAAATTGAAGAATTCACATTATTCCATGGTCAGCAACAGAAATTTGAGAAGATAATGCCATTCACAGTTGAAACGAGGCAACATACAGCCGTTGTTATAAGTTTATGAAACAGAAATGTAATTTCTTTGCAGTCAAAGTGCCTCACTTGAGAATTAATGGTGCATTATGCAATTCATGGACTCAGAATTCGGCTACATTGAAAGATGGTAATTTTTATTAGTATTATTAACATTACTTTCCCTAAACTTTGGACTGTGGGTTCACCTGCCCCTTTCTCCATTTTCACAGCAATGCAATCCCACTACAGGGTAACTTCACCACAGTGTTTCCAGCAAAACTCTAGTACTTCCAGCTTCCACTCAGCAGTTGTAGGCCTGTTTAGCAGCATGGTATTCCTGTGCTAATAAACTGCCTATACAATACAGTGCTAACAACTTTGCTCCTCTTAAAACAAGAAGACCACTGAGCAGTCCAGACATAGTCCTCAAAATCGCTTCGCACTCTACTATACTCAAAATCTAATGATGCCACTCAAGCCTCCTGATCTGCAAGCCGAAGTTTTTTTTATTATTATCAATTGGTTTTTGGGCAAAGGAAATGGCGCAGTATCTGTCTCATATATCATTGGACACCTGAACTGCCCCCTAAGGGAAGGGATAAAGGAGGGAGTGAAAGAAGAAAGGAAGAAAGAGGTGCAGTCACAGAACACGGGCGGCTTAGCATTTTGCCTCCATAAAAACGCAGCAGCCGCGGTCGGGTTCGAACCTGGGAACTCCGGATCAATAGCCGAGCGCTCTAACCACTGAGCCACCGCGGCGGGTTCCAAAAGTTTCCCTGCAGCAGAAATGGCAAGGATTGTAAAATTGTGGGGTTTAACGTCCCGAAGCACCACATGGGCTATGAGGAACGCTAAATAGAGGGCTTTGCATTATTTTATACCACCAGGGGCCCTTTACAGTGCACTGACATCACGCAGCACATGGGCGTCTCTTGCGTTTTGCCTTCATCGAGATGCAGCCGCCACGGCTGGGATTGGACCCAGGTCCTCTGGCTCGGTAGCAGAGCCCCCAACCACTGGTCCAGTGCACAAAAGGATTGAGAATTGAAGTGCCACATTATGGTGCACTTTCCGGTGAGACATATAGTATAATGCAGGATGCATGGTGTCAAGTATTATGAAGGTAGAAATGGCACCGCTAACACCTTAAAGGTAGCAATGCAGTTATAACGTAGCAAAGAATGCAAGTAAGTCTCGTCTTTGCTGCTGAGCGTATTGGAGTATTGCTCATCACTTTTTATCCCATATTAGTGACTTCAATTTATTTTCTCTTATTCCAGAATGTCCTCAGAGAACAATTAGCAGCTTAGCTTTGGATTCACTTCCAAGTGCAACCACTTGCACTTCCTCCCACTAGAATACTTGAAGAGTCCAACGTGTGTTACCTAAAAACAATATAATCCTAGAAAAAGAACAAAGAAACTCAAGGCTTCTACCAAAATCCTACCCGGTAGACGTGAATAAGTGAGGCCTGAGCTCAACATGAGTGATCCATGAAATCTAGTGTTTCTTGCCAAGGACACTGCCGGCCTACTCTGTGCAACTCCAGCGCGCTGGCCTTACAAGCAGGCTACTTTCGAAAGACGATACCACTGTGCGCTTGATATGTGCATGCTTTCCAGCAACTGCGCACAAGACTTGTTAAAATGGGTAAAACTGTACACCAGTAGCACTGGGACCAAATCATGTAACACACGGAAAGCAAAGGAAAAAGTGCCGAACATCTGCGTGCAAGCTGTGGGCAGCATACTTCCACAGAGTACATCACTGTGCCCTATGTTCATTAGCGAGAAGCAACAAATTTAAGTTACATGTTAAACAACACAGGTATAAACCTTACCACATCCAGCTATGCAATTCATGTGCAGTGGGAAAAAGACTCGCATTGAGTGCCAGGCAAGGCACATTTTGAATTATGCCCTTAATACAACAAAAGGAACGCAACTAGCAAAGATCACTCGACAATAGCATTCGCACCGCAGTAGCAGAAAAGACAGCTATGCACATTAAAACTGGTTAAGTAGGGATGAAGCATGACATGTTATAAATAGAGGCAGGAATTGAGAACCAGCATCGATCCTTCGCCAGAACTGACACGAGTTTCACATCAACAGGCTGAATGCACAAACACAAGGAAAGAACTGACAAAGTAGCTCTGCCTTTAAATACAGCAGTGAAGAAAAGGGAAGGAAAAGAGCCGTTAACTGCGACTTGAAAGACAGCAAGAGTTAACGACATGACCCAGGGTTGCCAAACCAGCTGTGCTTAAAACAATAGTTATTCTTGCTACTCCTGCACCCATTCAAAGAAGACCTGTTATAAGATAAAATCTAGCCTGAAAGGCTTTTAAATAAAAGCAAGTTTCTGCGAGCTTTGAGAGTCAGACTTGCATGCAGACCAAGCCATGCAAGTAGCCGAGATACTGACATGCGCAGTCATGCAGGCTTAAAAAGCCTGGCAGGCAACCCAGCCTCACAAAATGCCCAATATGAGCACAGCATTGAGAACTTCTCACCACTTCAAAAGACTTCTAACCGCAACTACAAGATCTACACCATACCTTATGAAAGACATACACACCATGCACAGCTCAGTGGCTGGCAAGACACCGAACCATTTTTTCGGTCCACACAAACCCTGCTTCCGTTTGTCCGTCACTCGTTGTCCACAAGGGCTTGAAGTGGACCCACATACCGTTCCGAACTTCCATTGCCGCAAGATGCCCATTCCCTACACTTCGACCGTCACAGGCTTGACATTGTCACAGGCCAACAATCACAATTCACAGCCACAAGGCTAGGTGGTGCAAGTCAGTCGCACAAAGCAGTCTTCGTAACACACGTCTAATAATGCCCTCTGCAATGCACCACCTGGTCACGGGCTTCTTCACACCATTGCAGGGATCCTTGTTCCAGAAGACATCACTCGTCCATGGGCACTTGCGGCACACATTCTCAGCTGCTCTCTCTCAACAAACTCGCATCACCACAAAGCGTTCGTACTGCTCCGCCGTCACTAAAACATACCGCAAAAAACCCCCAACGCTCGATTGTCCACAACTTTACGTTAAAGGCTTCTCAAGCACAATAACCTGCATTGAATGACAACTTCTTTTTTTTTTATTACTAAATCCTACTGGACTATCTTGCCTCTAATCTTATCCAGATGGTGATGCATACCTGGCCATCACAGACCTTCACGCGTTGAAAAACACTACCTTCTCCGCAAAGCCAATCCTTTCCTGGTGCAATGTCAGCCCTTTATTCTTACATGCATCACTCTCAGCACCCCCCCCCCCCCCCCTTTCCCAAACTCCTCTCAATTTCTTCTTCTTTTGTCACAAATATTAAACCCACAATCCCCGCCCAACGAGATGTCAATACCCCTTCATGCCAAGGTCAGCGACCGTGCTTCGTTAGGACCCATCCCTCCCCTCCTACTCCTACGTAAACCTCAATCTCCCTTTTTCACTCCGTTAGAGCCATTCATGTCGGCAAACGTGACATCCGAGATGGGCTTGATCACGTCTCCGGATCCGTCCAGAACTGGCATGGCCGCACCCTTTCGCTTGATGCGGGCGTACGGCCCGATGTCCGGATCCATGATGAAGTCATAGAGAACCTTGACCCACGAGTTGTGCTGGGGCAGGTCGTCGTAGAACTCACCGGCAATCTTCTTGACCTGCCGAGAGGAGCGAAAGTGGCAGAATCTGAACAAAATGTCACAGCAACTTTCAGCCCTGCAAAGGTTCCCGTTTCGCAGCAATTAGTACAAATGCTGTGCATTGTAAGCGCTACATTAGCACTACACAGTTGTGACTGATACCAACAATAAGGTGTGCAGGCATCAAACCACTACCAAGTTCACTTGGTACAGGTCTCTCTGATATGAAAGGGAACTAACAGTTTGCACAAAAAGACAAATTTTTCGATTCGTTCTCTGGTACAATTGAAAATGATTTTTGGATACTATAAACCAAGAGGAAGACTAGTTAGAAAAGAGGAAAAACTATGCTTTTCACACATAACTATGGAGTAATCGTTAACAGAATGCTCAAACCCTGTTCCCTTTCATACTGCAGGGACCTGTATATCACTAAAGTAATGCTGGTAGTAACAGCCAACCAAGGTTGTGTGCAATAAAATGGCGAGCTGAGTCAGCATAAAGCAATAGTTTGGTCCCAGTCCAAATCACCTGTTGTCACTGGATCAACGCATTAGATCTGGTTGCTGTGTTCTTAGTGTAACCAATGATTTCACTTGCTATTTCACTCCGAAATAGTACGCA
>JARKHS020006141.1:0-24871 GCA_030143305.2 Amblyomma americanum
GTTTGAGCTAAAAATGTTTTTAAAGGGACACTGAGGAGAACCCTATCAAATTTTTTTTGTTAGCAATATCTGATAGTTCGGCATTTCATGGCTTTGTTGCCGCTTGTCCGGGAGCGAAAGATGCATTTATTTCAAAGAAATTTGGATTTGAAGTTGAAAATTTTTTTCCCGCCGCTCCGATTCAAACTCGAGAACTCTTA
This sequence comes from Amblyomma americanum, assembly GCA_030143305.2. Taxonomy (NCBI): domain Eukaryota; kingdom Metazoa; phylum Arthropoda; class Arachnida; order Ixodida; family Ixodidae; genus Amblyomma; species Amblyomma americanum. The sequence goes on from JARKHS020006141.1 coordinate 201, forward strand.
TGACGACACGGAGAACTGTTATGACGCCACAGAACGGAGTGACGTGAAACGTGACGTAAACGGAGACTCCGTGATTTCTGGCGGCTAGCGGTGCGGTCTAGCAGCTGCCGAAATGAAAGCTACCGCCGCCGCACGCTGAAGGCATCTATCGGGGGTCGCTACCGTCGCTTCGTTTACGTTTGCACCGGCGTCTTGCCAGCGTTACGATGGATCCCATTCCCGAACCCGACGACGAAGTTCTCGCAAAAACTCCGGCCTGCATTTCAGCGACCTCAGCCCCACAGAGCGTGCGATGCTTTTGAGGGAGCACAGTTAGGTTAGTTGCCGGCGGGTGGTTCCCCCTTCGTCAGAGAGCAGCCGTTGCAAACTAAATATCATAACCCCACTGCGGGGAGTCGCAAGGGGCCAGGACAAGGTCGGCGCCTTGCGCCCATCGGAGGCTGGCCAAGGCTTTGGGGCTAACGGATTGTGATTCCTTGAGCGGCGCGGTTGTACGGCGCAGCAGGCGGCATCGAGGTCTCCCATGGTTGCAAGGGCAAAGTTATTTATTTTTTGCCACAAAGAACAAATGGGTGCTCAAGGGCGGTCGCGTTTTAAGTCGGCGGCTTGAAACTAAAGCCGGCGCACGACGCTTCAACGGCTTCCGCTAGATCCAACGGGTCCACTGGATCCGGCTCTCTCGCTCACTTGCATGTGCCTTCAGATATGTACTGTGAATGGATTAAATTAGCCGAGCTCGAAATGAACAGCTCCGCTCAACTGCCGCAGCTATTGAATACAACGCGCACCTCGCCGCGGAGCCAAATCAGTCTGGCTGGGCCGGCAGCGGCTGGCGCACTCGGCGCGAAATAGAGACATGCTCCAAGTCTCCCTCCGCCAGTGCGGTCAGAGTGCGCCGAAGCCACCGAACGCGTCGCCGATCAAGCGCAGTTGCAGTATAGAGGGTCTCGCTTTGACCAACGTGACTTCGCCGTGCAGCGCGCGCACGCGCCTCGCCGCAGCATAAACGCGCCTTAACAGAGCCTGCGCTTAACCGCTAACCAACGTATTGGGCGGCGGCATTCATGGGAGCCACTGAAGACCTCCGCCCACTCACTGAATAAAAGAAAAGAAGTCTTGTGCCGAGGTTCGGAATCGAACCAGGGCCTTCGGCGTTTGAGGCGGAGACGCTGCCACTCCGCCAAGACGGCTCAAGTTACAGCCGTCAATAAAGGCGCCCCTAGTGAATGCACTCTTCTGATGCAGAAATCTCTGCACTTTCGCTAGGTATATCCTGGCCTAACAGAGCTAGACCACCAGCAATTTTTCTGAACTGCCTTGTACCTTGCCTCCCGTCCCTAATAAACGATTTCCGTTAAGTAGTTTGAAGTTGACTGGCACAGCCGGGAATGTTTCGCCGGCCAAGCGTGCGAATACACAAGTGCTGCCTTGTACGATCACTGACCATCGTGCCATCATAGCTCTTCATCGACCGTGGCGATCATCTGACAATCCTTAATAGGCTCCTTCAATGGTTAACTAGCACTTGAAGCGGCACTTGGAGTTCCTCTGCTGTTCGGCGCTTGTAAATCGAGGCGCCTCAAAAACAAAACCACGGGGCACGCAAAGCTCATAGACGCGAAGCGCCATAAAAAATCGACTCTCCTGGCCGCTTGTGGCGCCGCCAAGCATCGCTTTTCTTTGCTTCCAACATTCAGGTTGTCCTTGGCCTGCCTTCCTTGTGTGATAAAAATGCACTATTGGTTTTAAAACAAAACTTACTTCAATATTGATGTGCGCAACCTACCTTTGTCAGCCTCAGAGATTCGCGAAACGATGTAGGATGGAAAATTCCTCCAAGGTGGCGTCTCTTGTCCTATGACGTCGCCACGCTTGTACTTGCGAGATTGGCCTGTGGTGGCGATACCTGTATTTTGGTTCTTGCTATTTTCTATCTTACAAGAGCTTTGTTTTTAGTAAGAGCGGCGTTTTTGTGATCAGGAGCTGGTATTCTATCGATACAAGCCAACTTCAATTTCTCCTCTGTGTCCCTTTACGGAACCCAAAAAAAATTGCTGAAACATGAAAAGTATATCCGCCATACCATTTGTGATGATCTACTCATATGAAAATTGTAAAAGGTAATGCAGTGAAACCTCGCTATAGCGGATAGGTAAAAAACTAAAATGGTTTGATATAGCCAAGATTTGTATTATATAATTTCTTCAAAAACTCGCACTGGAGAAGCAAACTTTAATTATCGAAAGAACAGCAACTAGGAGAGACCTTTTCCATAGTTTCAGCACAATTTCTAAGCCGCTCGTGGCGATTGCAGAGACAGCAAAAAGCAGAGCAGCTAAAGTTGGCTAGGTTAGCTTCCCTGCAAAGCACGCAGCGGTGGCAGGCCAAATGCCAGCTAGGGTGGCTTCCTTGCGTAGCAGCAGTGTTGCGTAAAAAAAGTCAGATGCCAGGACAAAAGCCAATGCTGTTGTCACCAACTCTGCTTCATGACATTCGACGTGAGCAGAGGATGGCTGCTGGAAACCTGCAACAACAGACTGTGTCACTGGTTCCGAGGCAAATTCATTTGTCTGTTGAAAATATTTAGGAACAGTTTGATACAGTCAATAATTCATAATATCCATGTTCGTTATAACGAGGTTTGACTGTTAATTGCTTCAAAATTCTCTACAATGCTTTGATTTTACAAGAAACTATTTCGGAAAACTTTCCAAACGATATTGGACTAGTCTGAAGACATCCACAGCTCTCACGAACAGCTTCAATCTATTACGAAACGCCAATCCAAGGTCGGTGCCCTGATTTATACCGGGTCTGAAGTCTTCTTCTTTTTTGCGCAGATGGAAATAAATCTTGCCCATATGATGTCGAGATACTACAGAAACCATACTTGTCATTCGTGACATCAGTGCGGTGCTTAAACAGACTTCGTGAGCGAAAAAAAAAAACTTAAACCAAAGCTTACGAGTGGGCAGCTGCCCAGTTTTCATGCTAAGGTTGTGCAGTTTCTTTGTCAGAATCCAATTCCGGCGTTGCAATATCATCGTCAGTCACTGCTGCTTGAGGCACCCTGAAAACCTGCTGCAGATGCAGCAGAATTCATTATGGGTGAAAATTTGTTGCAGCACATAAACTGAGCTGCCAACTTTCAGAAATGTACCAGATGGAGCAGCAGCTTTGCATTAACTAACTGTTTGGCTAGTTTACGCAATGTATATGGTCAGAAGTAAATTTCTTTAACTTTTGTGAGTTAGGTAGTTAGTAAAGGTACTTAGTAAATTGGAATTGTCTCGTACCTGCTCAAAAGCTGACAATGGCAGTGACAGCAAATTTTTCTGCCAAAGGGCATTGGATTGTACAACTGAATTTCTCTAGCCTAGCAGAACCAACCGTGCTTCAGTCACTGTTTGCCAAAGCCCTTTCTAAAATTGGTACTCGCATCACTTTTGAAACCACTGGGAGATTCTTTTTGAAGTAGTTTTCATTAAGGAACTGAGAAATGTGTCAGCAATATTATCATGTAGCCATTTATTTCATGCAGTATCTGGTGAAAAGTTAGCACCATCAGTCTTCAGCGAAATAGCATTTGCCACAGTATGCAGGGTGTTTCAGCTAATTTCGGCCAAGCTTTAAAAAATGACAACCACACTGTCACTGTTTCACAGCATATCATAGATAATTTCTTGCAGTCCAAAGTGATCACACCTATGCTGTGTCATGGTTCTAGCTAAACGGTTTGCCCATGTTCATCACGGAACCACCTCTGTGACTGATAGGATGTTTGTTCATTACGGCTTTGTATACCTGAACTCTTTCAATCGGAGCGCATTGAGGGTGGTAGTATTGTGATACGGGAGTGTATAGTCATGCGACAACTTTAAATCTCACTGACTTGATTTTGGGCTCGAAGACAGGACCCACACGAAAGTTGCTTTGAAGAAAATTGAAAAAGGCATTTCTCAACATGCTCTACATCATTTACATTGAACAGTTTGCTCTAATGTTTGTGATGAACATTTGTCTAATTCATCTTTTTGTTAATTAGCTAGTGCAGCACATTTGAAAAATACGCTATCTTGGTCATCGAATCTTCGTACCGCATTGTCTTTTTTTTTCCGCTTAGCAGAGCTTAGCTAGAACACCTTGCATGTTGCAGTGCATACTGCCATGTCAACAGTTTTTATTTGAAATTGCAGTTTGTTTGCACTAATTGTATTTTAGTCGGCGTTTGTCTCTAGTCTTTTCTTACAAATTTTTTCCTTTATCCTTTTCAGTTTCCGTACTGCGATGGTTCACACAACAAGCACAATGAAGAATGTAGTGATAATGTTGGCCCGTTAATTATCAAACGAAAGGATGCCTGAAGCAGTGGCAGGCAAACCAGGAATCCAGTAGTGCATTTCACAGGCGAGCTGTTAGTTTGAAATAAATTCGCAAGCAACGACCCAGTGAAGCGAGGCTGTGTTGTCACTATTTTCAACCTTGCTTTTTGCTAATCTGGGAGGCTTTATTCTGGAAAAGCTGCGGCAGAAAGAGGAACTTGGTAACTTTGTGCTTTTTTTTTTGGTACCTGCATTGGCCATCACAGTGGCGGGCAGCATCACTTGGACATGGTAATGAGCATTAGAGGTGTGGCACTGCATCCTAGAATGAATGCTCTCTGACAGGGCACACAGCTAGAGCAAGCATTTGTTGTGTTCTGAAAACTTTCAGGTGGACTGTAGTTGTGTGCCCACAGTCATCACGGTGTACATGGAGCATTGAGAGCTCGATGGCTTTTTACTCGCAAATAATGGAAAGAGATAGGCAAGGGAAGGAAATTAAAGATGTCAGCCATATTTTGGTCACACCATTTCTAACTGGTTATAAGTCACTACAGTCTCTCGTTCCTTGCAACAGAATAAGCACAGGCTGAGCCTGCAAAGCTTGCATGTGCAGATCCCTGCACAGCGACGTGTAATGCTAATGTAATGGCAGTGTTGAGGATTCATAACGTGACTGCAGGCATGGATGAATAGTGTACTTTAAGGTCAAAGCAAATTTGAATCGAACAGTGATATTCGATGAATAATTGCAAAGCACATACTCACTTTTCAAGCAGTCTAGAGCAGAAAGAATAAAAATGAATGTGGCAGGAGGACAGGTTAAGGTTTATTGTAATGAACAGTATGGCGACCAAAATATAGATCGCAGTATAAATTGCATCTAGCATTACCGTTTTATTGTGTTAACAATTGCCAATTTAAAATATTTGGATAGTGCCCATGCTATACAAGTGCCAATACTTCACATAAAAACTGCAAAACAATACGTACAAATGTTCACATATTTTCGTCACGGTTTGGGACGTATCCTGTCGAAAAGTGGTTATCAGGCGCTCGGAGGTTCTCGTGAACAAAAAGTTGTTTCACGTGTTCTGCGAGAAGCAGCTCCCGCCTGTTGCTTACCACATTGCTCACTGTTCACAAGTCTTCTCTGGTTTGAGTGGCAGGGATAGACACTTTTGGATAACCTTGGCTAAAGCACAATGCAAGTGCCTACAATGATGTTTCGACCAGCCCTTTTGTTCTCACACAAGGTAATGGAGAGCAGCTAGCTGGCTACTTCATTGTGGTGATGATGAATTTTAATGTGGCAAGGGAAGCTTTGGCAAAAAACCTTATGACACAAGGTTTTTTTTTTTTACACAAGGGGGTTAAGAACCCTCTTCCAAGCAAGAAATCATCCCAGAGAGGCCGAGCACCGGGCCTGTGGTACCCAGGTTGCTGACCACCTTTTTGGCAGCAGCTTAATGCCCAGTCTCATGGCATTCAGTGGAGATTGAGGTTGTAAAGCCCACATGGTACTATATATAGTTGCACTCCGCACTGGGCCTGTACTGTTAAGATGTGGTTGCTAATGATCTTTTTGAGCTTCTGCAAGCTCTGCTGCTCGCATTATGAGCAAACCTTTCACCCAACTCCTCTCACTTTCGGGAGTGTAGCAAATCCCTTTGTAAACCATGCTGTTTGCAGTGCCAAAAACCCTTTTGGCACTGCAGACATTGGATTGGATTTTTCAGCAGTGACGGTTGAGTTAATGCTGACAACGGTGAACCAGTTGAATGGACGGGGCTTGGCTGCCGCGCTACTTCACCCCGGAATGTTGGAATTGTTCGGGAACATCGAATAATTCGACAAATTAGAATGCTTTAGGTGGAAGCGAATGTCGATTGGAGAATTGCTGGATTCTCATGTTGAATATTCGTCTGCCCCTAATAAATTGCTGTAACTGAAACCTTTTGGTAATTTGAAAGTACCGCCACGCTTCAAACGCTTCCACCACTACGGAACGTCCTCGTCCCTTGTGCGTCCCTTTCATGCAGACCAGTTTCTCACCTGCTTTTCTGGGCAATGATTGATTCTCCCGTTCTGTTGTCCTTGGAAATGCGTGGAGCTTGCATTTTACTTGTATTTTTCTGTTTCGTTGGCACCATTTTTCTCAGCGCGGCATAGTGAATGTTGCACGCTATGCTTTCTGTGCTTTGCTCTAGCAGTATACGCTGTGCTTCTGTGCGTTTAACTGCAGCAAGTGGCCTGAAAATGGCTGCGCAGTTTTTGCAACACCACAAAAAAAAGCTTGGAGGCTTGTGCAAGCAGTGGCTTAGAATTCTTTTCCGACCAACAACAGTGTCGTTGGCAAGGTAACGCGCATTAATTATTGCCTGTGGTTAACGCATCCCCTTATTCAAAATTTTTTCCTTCTTGCATGCTCCTCATTTATTGCGTGTTAGAGGTAATTTATGCATTTCATAAGAAAAACTCGCAGGTTGGTTACATGTGTATAACGCGAATGTTGTAGCTTTAGGTGCGCCATGTGATGCTCAAGTGCACATGTGCTCTAACACGCAGCTCCTTGTTCGCCATGCTCCTTCAGTACCTCTAGCCAGTGTTCTAAACTTATGTACAGTTTAGCGCGATTTGAAGGTTATCGCGTGACCGTTGATCGGCTTAGCGTTCTTGGCCCCTAGCGGCCGGTTTTGGAACAATGAGTGTCACGATTTCGTATTCTCTCCCTTGTTCGCTCTTCCATGCTCCAACCATCACCTCCGTGACGAAATTATCTCCCTTTCTCTTTATTCTAAGCTTTCCATTCTTTGCAATCAAGTGTGGACTTGATTACCTCTTATCTTTGCGGATGATAACTAAATTGGTGGGAAAGATTTGGTAAAGGTGTTCCTTAGCACTGCTTCATTTGAACCACTTTCTGAGTTGCAAAAAATATACCATCACAACATCGCCCCGTCATACTGTCTTTGTCCGTCAAAAATTTCGCAAAAGATTTTTGCAGAAGGGTGTAACTGCTGTTACACACGCCTGATGCATCTTCGTAGCGTCTAATTCCAGATAATACCGAAGAATACGTATCCTGCAATACCATCATGCTTGTTCGATGAAGCAAAAAGAAAGCTAAAGAGCTACTTGCCAACAAGGGAGTGGCGGCTGCTTAAGGAACAGCAATGAGAGTGGGGGAAGCTGGCCTGATACCTCCCTTGCCACGGCAGAGGATTCTGGGCCATGGCGCTGTTCCTGTTTTCTGTCGACGCTCGTGCGATAACCATCAAATCACGCTAGACTGTACACTGGCACAGAAGTCTCGGCACGCTGCCAAGTTCGCTGCGTGTGAGCCACCTCCGCCGGTGCACCCATCGAAACAAATGCCTGGCTATTACTGACGCACTGCCAAGGCCAGTGCTGCAGATGACGCAAAACTCATTTATAACGCTCTGAAATGAGTTTTAAACCAGGTATTATACTTGGTCTGCATGCGTCAGCAGAAAGTGTGCCGGAAAGGGGGCTACGCCAATGTGCGTAAAGCCAGTTTGCGGAATGCAGTATGGGCACTTCTGAACTAGGTTGTCCCGTTATCATTGGGCTATTCCAAGTGCTTAAAGGGGCCCTGGAACACCTGAGGAAAGTGCATAACCTCACTGAATCTCTATATTGTATCGTCCTAGACACCTGAGCTAAACAATACACTTCTACGCGCAGCAGAGAACCCACACGGGCGCAAAAGTTGGAGAGCCCTTTCCGGTGACTTTTTGGAAGTCTCTCTCCGCGTCGCATGTCTACGTATGTTGGTTGAGAGATGACTATTGGTTCGATTCTTTTAGATGTTACGCAGCTACCATGGCCGCGGCCAGTCAGACGCATCGCTCCATTGTGTCGGGAAGCGTCGGCGGTGGGGCCGGTGGAAGAGCGCCAACCTTTCAGCATGCAAAAAGAGACTGAAGGCAGCTACTGATACCCCTCAAAGGAAGCCCTCCAGCCAATGGCGTCGACAGATTGTCATGACGTCGCAGTTAGTCCAATTCCACAGAGGCACTTGCTGGTCAGTGGTCACCTGCGATTTTTATGGTAATGCAGCAGAGGCTAGGCAGGAAAGAGAAGGAGACTGTCCTCTCAGCACTAGCAACACTACCCGCTGTCCAACTTCCCCCTCCAGGCGAACAACCCACTCCCCACTACAGAAGGATAAAGGACAGTCTCCTTTTCTTTCCTACCTCCTCTGCTGCATTGCGACCACGATGTCATGAGAACCGGAAGACAGCATTGGCTGGAGAGCCTCCTTTGCGGGACGCTTGCTGCTACCTTCTTGACCTGTATCTGACTAGAGGAGAGGGAAAGGCACGATGACGCTGACATTCAAATTTTGACTACAGATATAAGAATTTTTGCTGAACTTAGGATATTCGTGAAGCGGCGTCCTTTAACATCCCATGCATACTGCAACTTTATTGAGAGCCCTTTTCGGAGTATCTTTATCAAAGAAGGTGGGGCATCAAGTGAACTGCATGTAGACGATCAGTGATGGAATTGCTGCTAAACCGTCGCGGTAGCGATGACCTGAGAGAAGAGGCTGCGACCATGCTCATGTGCAAAGCTTTAAATATCATTTTCTTCGGCGCTCATCATAAAGTCGGTCAGTTTACCTTTGTGTGTATGTGCTTGTCACGGGTTCGGTGATCACGCGAGGTCATCACCGAATCATGACAATAAGGGGGTGGCCGTTCGATGCCCGGCTTAGCCGGTAAGCAAACGCAGTGAATGAGACAGAGGCGTGTTAAGAGGTAACAACAACAAAACAACGTTTATAGAATCGATACTAGCCATACGACAGCTTTTACAGGAGAGGAATGGAAATTTTGCAAAACAATTACCACGGACTGTGGAAACACATCGCATTAAATCCACTGAATGAAGTTATACATTTCAATAAGAGATTGTTTACAAAGATCAGGACGAAGGAGTGAGTCCAATTAGCGACAGTTGCAAAGAAAGTTAAGAAGGGGAGCGAACATACAGTTGACCGGGGAGCGCGGCGGCAGTCCACAAAGACGCAGGCTGGGTGGCCCCCGAAGGCGACGGTCCTTCTGAGGCAACTGGTGAGTTCAAGGATGCGGTGCGGCGGCTCGGGATCCTGGGAGTGCTTGGCGGCGGCTTTCTCTCCGCAGAGCGCGCAGAAGCTTGAGCCCGTTCGGCCCCTTCTTAAAGGCTTAGGTCATTAGCGGACGAAGCACTCGGTGTCCAAAAAACACACACACCAAAAACGCACCAAGTAGTTCACACACAAAAAAGGAGTCACGTGGGCACCCACACTTTGACACTGTGTGACCGCCATCTTGAAGTAGGAAAAATTTACGAGTACACAAAAGCAGCTCAAGCCTTTGGCAGTAGTAGGGGTGACCTTGAGCTGGGAAAAAATAAAAGATAGAACAAGCAGCACGCATGCCCCCGCAAGTGCAGTGCGAGGGGGTTGCACAACTAGAAGAAACTGCAACTGAAACAGCGTGCTCGTACTCGTACTCTTCCATAGACACATAGTGGCTACATCGACATACTATGTTTAAAGAAACACTGACAGATCAGTTTTATATAAGCATAAGTGAATTAAAAGATACCGCCCCTTCTGTGACAGCGCCATTTCAGAAGAGGGCAACAACGCGGTTTTGGAAGCCCAGAAAGGTGTGTATCGAAGACGTAACTGGCGGTGGTGTGCCGTCATCCGCCTAAGCTGTGCGCACACAACAAGGCTCTTGCCGAGGGTCAGTTTGCTGCACCTCTACTACCGAAAATAGAAAAAGGCCTAATGAGCATATTCGCAAAGAAAGCTGTGTTAATCGTCATTCAGGGGACATCATTTGCAATAGGCTCCTCCATATGTTACCAAAGGCAGCATATTCAAGCATGCTTGACCATGCCAACCATGTTGTTGAACAAATCAACTCCTTCCACGTTTCATGTTTGCTTTTATTTTAAAGCGAAAGCTTTACTACGCCAGCCAGCGAGCCATTGCGGCTCGTCGCGCACTTCAGCCATATGCCCGTGGCCGACGCACGACCTTGAGCCGCCGTTGGCTAGCAACGCCGCACTCCAACAGATGGCGCCGCCGTCACCACTCGCTCCACCAGATGTGCTCCGCTGGGGTAGAGGGAGAGGAGGTGTTGCCTCGCGGGGGTGTATGGACCTCCTTCACCCCGCGACGTCACGAAGATGCGGTGGCGCTGATGTTAGCAGCGACTTTCGCATGGTAGGCAAAACAGGTTCCGCTTGCCCGTGCCTACCGCAGCTGCCGCAGCTACCGGCGGCTGCTTCAAGCCTGTGCACTGCAGAAGCAGCATGTATTGACCAGCTGCGTCACTGCTGGATCCGCGTAGTAGCATAAAAAATATTAAATTAGCCTCGATAGGTTTCTCGCGCATAAATGCCGCATTCGGAAACTGGCTAACAGGCATTGGGCCACGGTAGTAAAGCGCGAAGTCTGGGAGTCGATAGGCACTGCCACTCAATGCACTTAATAGCATGCAAGTTACTGCGTTCATTCACCTGAACTTCAGGATAGTAGGCTGATAATTGCTCAAGGAAAAAAAAGACATGTAGCTGCACACGTACTTATCACCTTGAGCCGGAGTGCGCGGGGCGCCGACAGGTTCACTCGCCCCCAAGGAATGCGTTTTTTTTTGTTAATAGCACACCATGGTTAAATGGCGCGTTTTGTGACATTTAATAGTTACTTGAAACTGTTTCTTGATATGACGACGTAATTATTTCATTCGAGTAGAAAGAAGTCTGCTAAGTTGTGTCAATCTTGCGCGGTCGCGTTGGTGTGCTTAGAATAGCGTACCTTAAGTGGTGTGCTAAACGCCATATGCTTTTTCATTGCACCATGCATGTGTCATGTTTCATGAGGTAATACATGATCAGAAGCTTGTTTGGAAAGAAGCAGCCGCAGGCGTGCTACTAACAGACACGTGGCGAGATTGAGAGGGGACGCGGCATGAAAAGTGTTTTCGTTATTCATGCATGCGATATGTAACTAAACTTGGTGCAAATATGAAATTCCTACGCTAGTTTCAGTCATTCCTTTTATTTATAGCTATACCTGGTGCAGTTCTGGGTAATTATAATTAACACCGTCGTCAAGTCCCCCCAAGCTAGGTCTCTAATTGAGTAGATAGTGCGCAGTTTTTTTTTATGCCAGCATGTGCATAAAGCCCTGTTCTGTATGATGACGCGATTAGTTGTTTTTCTATATGATCAGTACTTATGCATGCATAGTTACATGAAAACGTTTCTTACAAAAAATAACTAAAACAATACTGCACGTGTAGGGAAAAAAATCGAGAGATTTATTACGCTCCTCAACGTCTCAGGAATAGTTTGCGACAAATGGAATCATTTGATTTTCATGCGAATTACGAAGGTGAGTGATCCAGTCGCAGAAAATGTGAGAGGTCAGAAAACGAACCTTAAAGTTTATTCCCTCGTTTATGGCATCTTCGCTTTCGCTTTGGTCAAAGAAATGCGGCACTGAAATCAAAGTAATTACCTCACAATTTTTGACGACCACACTTCTAAAAAGCGTAATTTATAAATTTGTACTCAATATTTTGCTATAATTTTTCGTCACAAAACTAGACTTCAGGGCTAGGAAAGAAAATAATTCTAGAAATCAAGAATTTTCACCAAATCGACCAGCTTAACAAGAGGACAAGTCAGCCTGGCTGGTGCGTGGTCATGCGGCTGAAAACAGCGCTAAGCGAGACGGGAGATCGGGGACACGACGCTGTCCCCACTTTTCGCGCAGCGCGACACGTACGTATGTCAGCAGACGATAAGCGCATGTCTGCTCCGACGAAACAACGCCAGCACTTCCCCTCACTACTGTCCCGAAGTAAAATCATTCCGGCTAGTGCAGAGTGTCAAAACTTGTTTTATTCAATGCCTAGCGCATAAATAAACGGCAGGAACGCTTTCTGCATGTTTACTACTAACCATATATACAATACACAGTGGCAAACTATTTCTCTTTATAGGCCGCACGTGGACAACGCGAGCTCGTGTACTTCAACAAATTACTAAGTTGGAAGCATCGACCATTGCTATGATTCGCAGAAACTGGAAACGCGCCTACAAGCCTTGAAAACCCGCGCTCAACACCTATCCGCGACGCCACTCCCCGACCTTTTGCCTACCACGAGCTCGCTAGCGACTGCAGCGCCACCTCGTTTGTTTACAAACATGCGCTTCGCCTCAGTGTATTGTTCTCTGGCACGGGTCGGTCCGGTATTGCACTGCCTCCGGGATCGGCCCGGGGCATATTAGCGCGCGCCTTTTCTTTCAATCTTTGCTCTCCTATCCTTTAACTCTCCTACTTTCAGCACAGTGAGTGTGGCTCGGCTTGAGCCAGTAGGCAGGCCCGTGCTCTTTCCTTTCCTTCTTCCTATCAGCAGCAGCAGTGTATTGCAGTCGTTATGGAGAGCGCGAAAGAGACGCAACAACGACAGAACGAAGCGAGGAAGAGAGAACGCGCACAAGAGACGCCAGAAGAGCGCGCCGCACGACTCTAGAAGCGTCGTAACGAAGATGCGGCTAGAAGTCGTGCCACGTCCCGGAGTGACTCTTCAAGTGCGGAAGAGACCAGTTTGAGCTCTCGCGAGCGTCGGAATGAGACGCTGTGTAGACGACGTGCCGAGGAAACGAAGCTTTCGCAATTCAACTATAGGGTTAACCAGAGCTAAACTACGGCCATTTTTTTTTGTCAGGCGGTTTTTACTTAGATATAAGAAAGGATAATGTTTTGCGGCGTCGATTAGCACCTCTGCAGAAAATTCCATGACAAAGACCCGACGCTTCTCGTCAAATACACCTGAGTAACCAGCACTGGGCGCAAGTGAGCAGCCGCGGAAGCGCTCATGTTTGGATTCACGCTTCGTCCGCATAGCCGGACTAACTTCCTGGAGAGTGCTACGCCGGTACTGAAATGCATTTTATGCTCTATCTACCCTTGACAACGAGAGATAGATGGTGCGATTTTTTTCTCTATAGAAACCAACAAAATGTTTAACCTGCCGCGGTGGCTCAGTGGTTAGGGTAGGGCGCTCGGCTACTGAGCCGGAGTACCGAGGTTCGGATGTCCACCGAGATACGTGAGACAGTTGCTGCGCCATTTCCTTTCCTGGAAAATTGGTTTTTGGAGAAAGGAAATGGCGCAGTATCTGTCTCATACCTGGACCGACACCTGAACCGCGCAAAAAAGGAAGGGATAAAGGAGGGAGTGAAAGAATAGGTGCCGTGATAGAGGGCTCCGGAATAATTTCGACCACCTGGGAATCTTGACATGCACTGACGTCGCACAGCACACGGGCGCCTTTGCGTTTCGCCTCCATCGGGTTCGAACCCGGGTACTACGGATCAGTAGCTGAGCGCCCTGACCACTAAGCCACCCCGGCGGGTCCTTTCCTTTCCTGAAAACCAATTTTCTGTTCATCATGCAACTGACTGACGAAAATGAAAAAGATCTTGCTTGTAATAATTCAGCGCTGCAATGTCGAAGAAACGAGGATTTATAATTTTAATTTGGCATTCAACATCTCATAGACCAGGTGGCCGAACGACATCGTCGGTCGGCGACCTCTTCGGCCCGTTCCGTGACTCGGACTTGAACCTCCGGGTCCGTGCTGAGCAGCGCGGCCTCCCACTGCGATTGGGTAGAGAGCTGCAGACTGTTCGACGGCTTGTATTGATTACATGAGTATAGGATGTGTGGTGTCCACAGAGAGAACAGATGGGGCTAAACTGCTCGGAAGCCATACAGAGTACATGTACGGATTAAAGAAGGTGTCTGTTTGGAGCTGCTGCCAACTGACTTGTGTTTTACTTAGAGATCTATGTGGTTCTGGGAAGATTTGTCTTTCTTCCTTGAAGTGGGTAGTAATTTCTTTGTAGGTCGTCATTCGCTCCTTGGCCGACCTGAGCTCGGGGCAGCGCACCTCCTGGTTAACTATGAATCCTCAGGCAAATTGGTGCGCTGCCTCGTTTCCAGGATGGCCCGAATGGGAGGGGACCCAGATCAATGTGATCTGGAGGGTATTTGAGATTTTTTATAATATTTTGTTGGCTGCGTAGTGGGCCCTTCCTTTGGCAAAATTTCGAATTGCGGTTTTAGAGTCGCTGGTGATGTACTTGGGAGTGGTGGAGGTAATAGCTAAAGCTATGGCAGCTTCTTCGGCCTCCTCCGAAAATTTTGTTTTATCGATTGTCGCCGATGCGAGGGCAGAACCTCGATCGACAACTGCCAGGAAAAAGGCGTCTCTGTCCGCATGTTCTGCCACGTCCACATGGGCCGTGTCTGAGCAGAAAATTTTTCGTGAAGTTTTTCTGCCCTAGCCTTTCTGTCCGTATCGTAGTGTGAATGCATGTTTTTGGGCAGAGGATGGACTATTAAGTGTTCGTGGACGTGTCTTGGAATTGGCAAGGTGTGTGCACGGATTCGTTCATATTATATTCCTGCCTTTAGGATGAAACGTCCCGTTTCAGTGCCTGACAGTCTTTCGTATTGTGCGGTGAGGTGCGCTTCCATCATTTCCCCTAAGGTGTTATGAATTCCTAACTATAGTAGTTTTTCATTTGGGGCATGACGGGGGAGGTTGAGCGCAATTTTGTAGGATTGTCTAATTACAGCATTTAGGTAGTCTCTTTCTCTTGAGGCAACTGTTCTGCGTATTTGCTATTTCGAATTTCGCGCAAGGATATCTGAACCCATAATACTGAGACAGCTCACGAAAAGCGGATTTAATCCGTGAATCGACTACAAAATATGAGAATAGAGATCATTATTTTCTGCAATAAGAGCAGATATTTCTAAACTCTTCCTTTTCAGTTCATGCGTGTAATTCCTCTGAATTTGTTTACTTAACAAGTGCACAGCAGCTAACAACAGCTGCTATTCACTGGTTGGCAGCAATGATTACGATCGAATTTTGTACTTGCAGGGTGGTCTCATGTAGAATGCTGTGCCCAGAGAATTGAACATCACGCAGTTTATCCGCGTGTCCTCGAAACATTGATTGATCCGCGGATATTGTGCTCACACATCTGTGAGTTGCTTTTGAATTGTGTAGATTGCGAGCTCGATGCTTTCAATGTGACATTGCTCTTTCTCTATTATTTCTCCGAGATGAATTATTCAAACACATTTAACCACTGGGCGCCGATAGTAGCGAGCCACGTTATGGGTCAAAGCATGTTTTGAAAAATTTTGTAAGACAATTGAAGCTTTAGATAAGGAAAAGAAAAAAAGTTTTGAGGCATTTCTAAGGTACGTAGGGCGCTTTGCTTGCAGGCTTGATTTTTTTCTACGTTTCGGGCGCAAATATCGGTTCCCATTTTTAGCCCCAAATCTGCTACAATTCGAATTTGATCTTTATCTGACATGGGGTGATCTTTATATGATATCAGCCCTCCCATTGGCTGCAGCCGTATGACCACGCATCCGCCTCATTGGCTGAACCGTGTGGCAGCGCGTCGCCATCTGCTTATCTCGCGCTTCAAGGCCAGGGCGCGGCTAAAGAGTGCGGAAGCAATGGACATAGTGATACGGTGTTCAGATGAGAGTAGTTCATTTGTGCTTTTTGAGGTATTGCTCTCCTGTCTTACTCGCCTCTGCAGACTAACATTGTCATTTCAGTGTCATTGGCCATGTAGTGCAGTTACGCGGTTAAGCAGGTTTCTCTGCTTCATGTGAGGGCTCTCGAAATCATGCACAAGCGTTACTAAATAGCATCATGTCCTCGCTACAGAGACGGTTAGCGGCAGCTCCATCGCTGTCGCCAACACGAATACCATGCGATGTCCTGCACAGTGGTGGTCCAGCCATTTCAAGTTCTGGAGCAATTTTGGGAGCAGAAAAAGATTCAGTTTGGAGCCTCTTTGTATCAGAACTATAATTCTGGAGAAACCGAGAGCAGCGCGAACGGAATAAAGCAGTCACCCTGAAGAGTTTGTTACTAACGGGATCAGGTTCAGCCATATGTAGCTAAGAAGAAAAAAAAACAAGAAAGGTGCTCACAAAAAACAGCGACAAAACATTTTATTAATGCTGGCACTGTTTCGCACACAAGTTCAGCCAAGCACGCTTGACAAGAAGTCCAAAGAACACATTTACTTGAACCATTTTTTCTTTCACGTTGCCACTATCTCAACGCTTCTTGGAATTTTTCACAAATTCATCAAGAGCGCAAAGTGAATCAGCAGGGCTGAAATTCCCTTTTTCCAACAAAGCTTGACCTCGTTGGACCTTCTACAAGCTTTTGTTGCTCAACCCAGAAGATATGACTTCTTCAGTCCGCTTCAGGGTTCACTGACATGCAACATTTTCATGTAACCGACATGATGCGCGAACACGAAGCAAGGTAAACTCCAGAGAGCCTCTCGCTATCCGAGCTGCACGCCAAAAAATGTGCCGCCAGTCATGCACTTTTGCAAGCACAATTGGGAATCTTTGGCCGAAGGTGCAGCCAATAACGCTGGGCGTCGCCTGCTGCGCATGAGCAAGCGCGCTGAGCCGGTGGCCAAGTATAGGCGGAGCAGGGGGCAGCCGGCTTCAAAAAATATGACTTAATCACCTCTCCTGAGCTCGTTCCTTCCTCCATGTGGCGAATGAACTGCCTGCTAAATTCTACCACAAGCCAGCCCACCTTGGATTGCCAACTGCGGAAACGTCTTACTAGGTTGACAACTGAAAGCCTGAATGGTTCCAAAAATAGTCGTTTTCCCGTGACCACGTCTTCTTTGTGGCGCGGCTGAGGCGCAATATTGGTCAATCGGCCGCTTTTGGAGCAGCAAAATGCGGATGTATCAGAATGGTGCAAATGGAGCACCACTGCCTGCACTCTCGCTCAACGTAGCCCGACGGCCCAGCAAGATAGGTAAGTAGGTAGGCCTCAAACAATGCTGGCACATCCCCACTGCGGGGGAGTGGCCAAGAGACAGGCGGTTAATTGCTGGATACAGGAAAGTTTTGATGGGAAAAGGAGTGGTAATAGCATGTAGGCTGATAGATTGGAAGACGCAAGGACAGGGGTCCTGTTAACTTGGAGATCGAAGACGGGACAATGGCTTAATGTGCATAATAGTATACAATGCCTGTAATATTTCAATGTCGTACTGACTGAGAGCGCGAAAAAGAAATTAGAGTGGAAGTCGCTGTTTCTTGAAGGAAATTTTGCACAGCAGAGCGCACACTCCTGCCGCTTCGTCCAAGCAAAGAAGCGCCAACGGAAAGACAACCGCAGAGGACACAGGCAAACCCAGTTGATGAAATGGAATTTGCAAAAGACGCTCCCTCAAATGAGAGATATGGCGGCAGAACAGCAGGAAGTGATCTATTGTCTTCGGTTCGGCACAAAAAGGGCACAATGGGGAGACCGCCAGGCCAGATCTGTGAAGATATAAATTTAGAAGGGGAACCCGGCAACGCAAACGCGTGAAAGAGACCTTTAGTCTGCGCGAGCGCCAGTCTTTGCTACTCCAAGAATGCAGAAGAGCATATGCCACGTTGTAGAAATCAACTTCTACTTGTGCTTTTGTCTAGAGATTCTCATCATTTAACAACCGATATTGGTTTGGTTTGGTTTGGTTTATGGAGGTTTAACGTCCCAAAGCGACTCAGGCTATGAGAGGCGCCGTAGTGAAGGGCTCCGGAAATTTCGACCACCTGTGGTTCTTTAACGTGCACTGACATCGCGCAGTACACGGGCCTCTAGAATTTCGCCTCCATCGAAATTCGACCGCCGCGGCCGGGATCGAACCCACGTCTTTCGGGCCAGCAGCCGAGCGCCATAACCACTCAGCCACCGCGGCGTCTAACAACCGATATTTTTGTTCGTGGAGATTATTCAGGAACAACCAATCAGTAATTAACGACCATTTCTGCTTTATTACTGCTAAATCAAATGTTCAGGCTGACAAAAAGCCACGATAATCTGTTAAGGACTTTTGCTTTCTTATGTACCTAAGCAGACCTAAGTACATCCATGGAATTTTGTTCTTTTCAAATGCAGGTTTTTTTTCTACTTTGGGGTAGCATGAACACAACAGAATTCCAGCACATTATGACAGCGCGTGACTGCGTATCACGTAGCTAAAGTCGGATGTAACTGAAGAACGAAGCGGCTGTGCCCCGTCAACGGACCCCCTTCCAACCAATGGCGCCGACCGATTCTCACGAATCTGCTAGCATCACAATGCAGGGAGCGGCGTTACAATGCAACCGTGCAGGCTGCAACGTGGGCCAGGAATATAGAGCGCTCTAGTGGCGGGCTTTGTTTTCTCGAGCACGCTAATCAGCGCTGAAATGTACGTTGCCACCGTGAAGGTAAGTTTTTTCTGATTGTGCAAAGGGAATAATACGGATGATGCTTAAGAAATAATCGAAAGCAGGGCGAGAAACGAGCATTTAGTAGCAGAAAAAGCATAAGCTGAGATGATAAAGCTTCAGAAGAAAAAGTTCACGAGAGTAAATTAAGTCATCTGTACATTGGGACAGCACTAGAAATTACGTGTTGGGAAAAAAATCATTACAACAAGCACTAACACCAAACTTAAAGACCAATAAGGAATCAGTGAAGCGTGGTCCATCTTATATAGACGGCGTTTCTCAGAGCAGCTGATATAGAGCAGGGAGAAAAATGAAGCAACCAGTTTACAAAATGCCACCAAAGGCTCAATCATTATAGCTTGGCACCAGTTTACCCTATTCTATGGGGTCTCCCCACTGAACCCTGGCCAATACCCCGTCGTGGGTATGTGCCATGTCACCAAGGCAACAACAACAAAATGCCAGAACCTCGGCAGGTTGGAAGTGCGAAAACCCAATCAGCTCTGGTGCTGCCACGAAACTGCGTTTCTACTCCAGGGCTGTTCTACAACGTCCACCAGGCGCAAATATTGGCGCAAGTGCCGCCAGCAAAGCTGTGGAAGTCCAGCAAGGCCGGGGCGGCCGTCAGGGCTTTCTTTGCAGACGACGCTGTCGCGGACAACACCGGCAGCTCTCATGAAGCCGTCCATGTCGTCCAGATCACCAAGCCTTTTTCTGATCATGTCCTCGGCTTCTTTTTTATTCACTGACGACATTTCCTGAACTTTGTCGACTATCATGGGGTCCGAGCCAATTAACTCGAGTGCCTCTGCACCAATTTTGCTGAAGGCGCGGCCGCTGACAAATCGTGCGGTGTGGACAAGCAGCTGGTTGTTGCGGGCTAGGACTTCGTAAACCGGGTCTATTTGCCTGGTTGGAGCACTAAGCACGCCCGTCGTCAACGAAAGGAGGGTGATGTTGTTCCCAATAGACTTGGCGAGCGTAGTGAAGAACGCTCGAGGTCTATTCCCGCGGTTGACGTTGTAGGTAAGCGACCGAATCTTCTTGCTCGAGCAGACGACGTCTGCGAGAAAACGCCCGGCTCGCCTACTCGTACACCAGCCCTCAATGATGAGAGTCGTGATGCTGGTGTTGTGCGAGAGTCCGTCGAGCAGAACCATTGACACCGTGCTTTCAACTTCGAAGCTTATTGTGATCTTACTTAGTGACTTGGTTGCCGTCAGGAACTGAGCAAGAGCTTCAGCCTGCTCGGCTTGAATGCGCACACGAACTTCCACCGTCAGGGTTGACAGGCTGTTGAATGTGAGCAGCTTCTTAAAGCGGCCAACAGCCAGTGTTGTTTCGTTTACCAACAGGAAAAACCTTACAACTCGCGCCCACTCTGTTATCCACTCCAACTGTTGGTCGTCTCTATAAAGGTCGTCGATGGTTACTTCGACGCCAGTGCCTGCCTCACTGACGACGCTGCATAAGTCGATTAGAAAAGAATTGTTCTGGCACTCCCAGCGTACACTTTCGACGGAGGCTTCATTCGCCAATGAGTCGAACCACACCCGCTCATTCTCCGGTGTAGACACACATAAGGGGAATCTGAGCCTCCGCAACGTCTTGACATTACGCAGCATGTGGACAAAGGGCTTCATTGCCCAGGGAACCTGGCTGTGTGAGCCTCCTTCCATTTCTAATCCAGGGCTGGGCACACTGTTCGGTTCTGTGATGTCAAGTCTGCAGGAGATGAGCTCCAGCTGCTGCACTTTCTTCGCACTGGACAGCGACCTCGCCAGTGCCCAAGCCGCACTGGTGTCGACGGAAAAACGAACCAACTGTAAACTAACCAGCGCCTGCGATTTCTCCACCGCTCCAGCGATATCAACCACGCTCAAGGCGGGGCTTATGATCCAACAGAGCAGGCTCAACGACATCAGCGAGGGGCTTTCTTTGATAAACTGCGAGAAGAGCCGGCAATCTTCTTCTGTCATCACGCTGACGTCTATGGTTAGGTCGGTGATCGCCGTGTTGCTCTGCAGCGCTGCCGTGATGCCGCGTGTGCCTGGTCGATGGCACTGCCTATATGGCCGAACATCAAAGTCCTCGATCGCGAGCCGATAAAGCTTGCCCTTTGTACTAATTACGTCAGCTAGGGCGCTCAAGTTTTTGTATTCGTTGCCGACGTCGAAAATATTACAGACGATCTCCTCGAGGTTGGGTAGGGACTGCACCGCATGCAGCAGCTGCTTGCAAGCTGACATCCTCAGAAATTGCACGGAAAAGCGCAGGTTTTTAAGATCAGTGCACTTAGCCACAGCGTCCCAGAAAACTGTTCTGTACTCCAGCCTACCAAAGACTCCCGATCCTTCCATCCGGAGGGCGGTGACGCACCGGTGATTCGCCAGCAACCAATGGAAGAGAAGCACAGAGCGTGGAATGCGCCAACTGGTATGCAGTCCGTAGATGCTTCGGAAGCAGACCACGGCAAGCTCGCCACAATTGTTCCGTTCTCTGAGCTGCACGCCTATGATCCCCAAGACTCGGTTCCATTGTTGCAGCTGTCGCGGCAATTCGCAGCTGTGCGTGCTGCCTTGAAAGCATCTAGCTTTCAGGTTGGCTCCGCGCTGGGACAGAATGGTCTTCAGCTCCTGGAGGCTGGCGTACGCTTTGTTGGCGGACGAGTACAGCGCCGGGCAGAGATCAGGCACGTAGGCCGCATACTGCTGCAGACGCCTGTCTTTCGGAGCCATCGTCGGCTGCAAGAAAGTTTGGAGGGTTCGAATCAGACTTTCTCTCAACGTGTCCTCAACGAACGTACATTTTTTTCCTTGGGGGCAAGTGGAAGCATCAGAATGCGAATCAGAAAGATTTCATTGTTATTCCATTGTTTTACCTCCTCTAAAATTTAACTTGGGGAAATCGTACAGTTTGCCGATATCTTCTTAAAGCAGGACGCATTCTGAGCCTCCCGCCTCACAAATTCATGCCCCTGAGCTATACACGCATCGTGATCATCGGCTGAACTAATTCTCTTGCAGGATAAAACCCTCACCCACTGCGATTCAATCAACCCTCACCTCAACAGGCCCCCGACTCTGTACCATTCCCTGATTCAGTTTCTTTCTCATGGAATCCACTTCACCACCCTAAGACATCATCAGTTATCTCTTCTGCTCATCACAATCATTGCACATGTTCATTTCCTCTTCTTGACGTCAGCTGGGATATTGTCAACTAAACTACTCTCACCTTCTCGTGTCTTTAAGGGTACCGCTGTCATTTTACTTTTTAAAGCTCGCTGTTTTTACTTTCTATTGCTCAGCGAATCAGGGGAGGGCTTTAAACGTGTTTCTCCGCGACTGGTGTTCTGCTCGCGGCGTACACAGATATCTTTACAAAAGAGCCTAACTCGACGCTGTCTACGTACAATGAACGTATGAACGCTTACGTATGCTAAACGAAGGCATCTTGCGGGATGTTGTTCCATTTGTTTGGTACGTATATTTAGCTCGGCAGCAAGCAAACGGCGACGCAAACTTAAGCATAGTGTTCCTGTATATGCTCCCGCATATATATATATATATATATATATATATATATATATATATATATATATATATATATATATATATATATATATATATATATATATATATATAATGAATCTATAATGTTATCAGGGAAGTCAGCTTTCACCTCTTCTACGCCTAGAAAAATTCTAATCAGAAGCTCTCGGCGGATTGGACAGCGTAGCATCGCCATTTGAGTCAGTGTCATATAATTTACTGCAGCCGTACGTGTTTTACATTGGTTCGGGAAAAATAACAACAGCAGAACAGATGCAACGGTGAGCCCTGTAGCACGTATTACTGCCCTCTAAGATACAAGAACAGCAATTTAATTTGGTAGGTATCGTGCTTATAGTCCTGCACACGAACTGTGATTAATAAGAGCAATAGTCGCCCGAATAACTCGAAGTCTGCAGCTTGCCGAGCCGAATTCCTCTTGCGGATCCCTACACCATCGAGTTTAATCAATGAATCTATATTCAGGTGCATAAAACCGGCAACAGGTGAAGGAAAGCAGACATGCATTACAGGTATCCTTGACGGCGGCGCTCGTGAAAGGCAGCAACAAACAACCAACCAGCGCAGGGATCTGCTCGTACTACATGACAGTTTTCAGCTAGTAGCCTGCCTCACGGGTAACACGACGAGCAACAATACGCGTTAAAAAACTTTAGTACTGTTTGATAGAGGGAAAATGTGAGTAGTGATGAACAGCACAGACGTACATTCGTTGCGTGGTAGACCACACCGAAGACATAAATGAAAAATCCGCGTCCCGAAGAACATGCGCTCTGTGCGCGCCGGCGATAAGGGTGTCCATTGTCGCCACTGTTGTTAAGTCTTTGAGGGAAGCCCGCTACTATTATTTAAACCTGCAACCTAGTGCTACCAGTGTTGGCTGACGTCAGAAAAGAGGCGAATTATGTTAACTGGTAAAGTGATTAACTAATCTTTCATGGTTATCTCTCTAACTCTTACAGATAGGGGTCTGATTCCAATTACGGATTTATTGTCGGCCGTTAGTAATAACTATCATCGTCATAACCAGCCCGACTACGGCCACTGCAGGGCAAATGCCTCTGCTATATCTCTCCAATTTACCCTGTCATAGGCTAGATGCGGCCGCCATATCCCAGCAAACTTCTTATTCTCATCCGCCCACCTAACATTCTACCGCCCCTGCTACATTTTCCTTCTCTTGGAATCCACTCCGTTACTCTTAAGGACCAGCGGTTATCTTGCCTTCGCATTACATGCCCTGCTCAAGCCCATTTCTTCCTCTTGATTTCGACAAGAATGTCATTAACCCGCGTTTGTTCCCTTACCCACTCTGCCCGATACCCGGTCTCTTAACGTTAAATCTATCATTTTTCGTTCCAAAGCTCGCTGCGTTTTCCTTAACTTAAGCGAAACCCTTTTTGTCAACCTCCGCGTGCCTGCAACATAGGTGAGTATCGGAAACATAGAGTTGTATACTATTCATTTGAATAATAGCCATATCAGTTTTTAACACTTCCAAAACGGGATTAGCCTCACCGCAGTGGCTCAACAAATTTGGGCCATTTTTCAAGTCATTCGAAAACGGCGCGCATGCGGAGAACGCAAAGCAACCTGATGGTGACGTCCATCAAATCGAGACACTACCCATGCCACGTGGCATCCTCTGTCCCGCCTGCGCAGGAGCCGCGAAGTGGCGAGCAGCGCTGCACAGCAAGAAGGAAGCAGTATCGAGGCACGCTGGCCGGAATTAGATGCGGAGGGTGCCTACAACGAAAACTTTAGCGTAAAGAAAAGTTAAAAAAAAGCAGTCTGAACACATTTAGCATCAAGAGCTTCGACAGGTGAGCTGTGGCGTTTTGTGCAAAAGTGTCGAAAAACGGAGCACATTTATTGCGGTGAAAACGCGTCCTATCAAGTACGTACCATGCCTCCACTTGTTTGGTAGCGGTAATATATACACAGAAATGAAACACGGTATCGACAGGGAATTTCACGATACGCGGTTGTGTGTAATAATTTTCTTTCCATGGCGTCACGTTAGTCGGTCATTTGAATGTATTAAGAGGACGTTCATGCCAAAGCCCCTGGTAACAGACGACTGAGTCGTGAGGCAACGATACAATAACCTTTTCCGCCGAGAACACGCGTCCTGTAAACTTTTGCTTCCGACTGCTTAGGTCATTCGTCTCGTCATGTTTGCCGCACGACCAATGAATAACTCACTGTTCAAAGGTCTGCAAGCTGCCTGGACAAACGCTTCTGTCTGCACACGCTGTAGGTGACGGCTGAGGAATGGAAGCAGGAAACCGCCGGCAGGTTGCGGTGCTTGCCAGCTAGCTCTTCCTTCCCAGCGGCCAGCCAGGACAAATGGACAGCCTGCGTTTCCACAGGGTAGAGAGAATGAACTGATTCACA
>JARKHS020006142.1:0-62500 GCA_030143305.2 Amblyomma americanum
CTACGAAAAGTGTCCATAGTCGCCACTTGCCTCCAATGTGTTCATGCAGACTCACGGATACATCACTGCCAAGGCAAACCCAATATTGGTACTAAGACACCGTCCAAGACCACTGTCAGGCGAAACCGTTATTTTTACTTAGACACTGATTGTTGAAAAACGTGTATATTCATCTTGGCTGAAGCTAGAACAGGTATTCATTGTTTCAGCAGCAAGCGCAGGAGCATAAGTCAGTAACAATTGTTGGGGACATGAAGGTGCGTTCTAAGTTACCATTTCCGTAGAGCATCGAAACTGTTAAAATTCGCTAAAGAGTGCGACAGAGCCCCGCGTTCACCATCACTTCGATGCGACTTGCAGCCACGAGCGCAGTTGGCTGCGGCAGCACATCTCTCATCCCCTCTTTTGTCAGCAAACAAGGGAACAGTTAGTGAATGTGATTGGAAATGAGCCCGAGTGAATGGTTGGGACTTCTTAGAGTGAGGGGACGTGAGTGTGAGGGAGTGGTTTTGAGTGTATGTGAGTGGTCGTGAGAGTGAGGGGTTGTGAGAGTGAGTGGTCATGAGTGTGTTATTGGTTGTGAGAGTGAGTGGTCATGAGTACGAGTGAGTGGTTGTGAGAGTGAGTGGTTGTGTGTGTGAGTGGATGTGAGTGAGAGTGTGAGTAAGTGTTTTTGAGTGTCGCTGAACATGAGTGGGAGTGTGAGTGAGTGGTTGTGAGTGCGAGTGTGATTGAGTGGATGTCAGTGTGAGTGGGCATGAGTGTGAGTGCGAGTCAGTGGCTGTGAGCGTGAGTGGACATGAGCGTGAGTCTGAGTGAGTGGATATGAGTACGAGTGCCTGTGAGTGTGAGTATGATTGAGCCACCTCTCATGGTGCCGAGGTGTGGGTGTCACACAAACAGCATTCTTGTGAGCTGAGCTAAACTTTTTTAAGGAACGTGCAAGCCGGTTATAAAGGCTTTAATATTGAAGTCATCTTGCCTTTGTTTATTTTCTGCACAACTTGGAACAAATTTTTTGAAGTGTTCCAAACAAATGCAGCAAAAGGAAATAAATAATATACTGGAAGCCGTGATCTATTGTTTGATGAAAAGCTACGTGTAAGAAAACTTCTCTAACGCCAGCTATGACTGATCATTTGCTTCAGCGAATCGAAGCTTAGCGAATGCATTGTGAAGTCGTGTGGTGTAATAGGAAATACATTTCGTTCGTTTAATTTCCAACTTCGCAATCGCTTTCTCGGAACATTAACCTACAGATTTGTTTTCTCCACACGATGTTATATGTCGGCAGCGACGTATGTACGACTAACGGGAATACATGTAGGAAGACTACAATATTTGAAGCTCAGTCGTAATAAAAAAACCTTTGTTCACAATAAATTCAATAAATCCACCTGTGACCGTTCATTTCTATTATGGCTGCTTTCGAGCCGTAATGAAGAAATTGTTGTGTCGTATGCTGTGTCGCATAAGAAAATTATCCCTGCTTTATTGCTTCAGTTTCTAAATTCATGATCGGATCTGTGAATACTGACTTTGAGTTGCACTCTACATCCCGCCTACCATTGGGTGATGAGACATTGTTATTTCCCTGGTGGGCCCTCCATTCCTGAATAATTTGTCATTTCTTAATAGTATTACCGACGGCCTAACATGTGGTTCGAAGGAGGGGACCAAGAATGCATTCCGTACGTTCCCCCTGTGGTAGGTGCGAAGGGACATATGCTGTGCCTCTTATCAGCCGCCTTTGTCGGTAGTCAAAATTTCCGCACGGCAGCAAAGAGAAATAACAAGCGTTGGATGGACATCTCAAACACGCAATGAGATAAGCGAGTTAGAGGGAAGTTAAAAAATGAGGAAACAAACGCCATGGAGGAGGGCTCCGGATAAACATCGACCACCCGGGGCTCTTAAACGAGCATTGACATCGCATTCAACACGAGCATCATATTCCGCATCATTAACCTAGCATTTGCGTCCATACGAAGTGCAGAAAGTAACTAGGTTTTGAGGGAAATCACATGCGCAGTAACTGTTTCATTTTTCGGTTTCCAAGCCTTCATGAAGGAAGTGATGGTAATGTTATAGTGTGGGCTTCAACGTCGCAAAGCCACTCAGGCTGTGAGAGATGCCGTAGTGGAGGGCTCCAGAAAATTTCGACCACCTGGCGTTCTTTAACGTGCACTGACATCGTACAGTGCACGGGCCTCTAGCATTCCGCCTCCATGGAAATGCAAAGTACATACTGACATACGTCGATAAAATACATTTTCACTGATATGCACTTTTTTCAAAATTACAAAGCACAATGATGTTGTTTTCTATGGCACGCATGTATTCACTTAGGGAAATGAATAACAATCACATGAAAGAGCGACACTATGGACTGGATCGTTGGCGTAATCTGACCAGGACGTGGTTGCGGAGCACGAGTGGAGGGCTCGGGTATCAAGGTTTCTAGTGTGGTGAAACACTATTGCTTTCGTACAAAACGTAGTCCCGTCCTTCCTGACTGGCTTCAATTGTTGCACGGGCTAAGAATCTCTCCAATTTGTTTTCTTTTGGGGCATTAAGGACTTCGGATCAACGTCGCACGCGTCAATGTCGAATTAGCTTTGGCGCCTTCGTCGAATCTTACTAGCCCCTGCAAGGCTTGCAAATGGCGCTGATATTTATTGAAGTCTAATGTTTATGGTTCTTCTAACTCTACTGTGAAGCTCGTTTGATTCTTTAGAAGTCGTTCTTAAACCACTTTTTAGAGTTCACTGCTCAGTAACCAGCAGAGAGGCCTCTTGTCGGCAGGGCACTGAACCAAGGCAGTAGAAGCCATCTTCTGCGCGTGTGGGCGTGCTTATCGGTGCTTATCGTGCCTATCAAGCAGTAGCTCCTCGTAGTCAAAATGATACTCTGCCAAATTCAGGGTTAAGCGAGAAGACATTGTGGCCTCCAGCACAGCCTTTGAGAAAATATCCGAAGGTTGCTGTGCAGGCGATTTTGCGCCTCTTAAGATACCTTACTCGCTGCAATATTCAACACGCTGAGTGAAGGCCCTGTATAGTGCGACGAAGGCAGTCTTCTCCAGCAATATTTTGCCGACATCGAACTGCCAGCGGCCGCACTCAAGGACTGTGGAGTGGAAACACATGGAGCGGCAAACCAGCCAAGGGTGTCGTAAATTCATGAAGAGGGTTTAATTATTCCTCCGTTACGCAGTTTTTGGTTGCTTTAAGGGGGTTTAACGTCCCCAAGCGACACAGGCTATGTGAGACGCCGAGTGATGAGCTCCGGAAGTTTCCACCACGTGGGGTTCTTTAACGTTCACTGACATCGCACAGCACACGAACCTCTAGAAGTTCGCCTAAATCTCAATTTGACCACCGCAGCTCGGATCGAACCCGCGTCTTTCGGGTTAGCAGCGGAGCGCCATAACTACTGAGCCACCGCGGCGGCCGTTACACAGTTTTCTTCGCAGGTAATAGACGCCTAAGCGTGACGTTCCATGAGCACACGAGGTTTAAGATGGTGCAGTGCACAGCACAGTTACCGCCTTTTAGCATTCTTAAGTGGCGTATGCATAGAGTACGTGCTTAATGGTATCGTCTCGTCAGCCGCAGTTATCTGCGGCCGAATGAGGCTCCATGTACATGAAGGCACGCAGCATGGCTGCCGTGGCTATTTGGGGATAAGGAGCTAGAGAGTGGCGTGGTGGTGGCAACGTGTGCACAAAAGTAGATTGAGATGGCGGTCTCATGAAGAGCAAGTGGTGCACAAACACGGCGCACGCCGGGCAGTACGAGCACATGGTAGGAGAGAAGGAAACGACGACTGGGCTGCCCCGGGCGCCGAGGAAGAGCCTGAGAACACGACAAGGTCGTCGGCAGTGCAAAGAGACTGAGAGGAATCAGTGGGGGGCAGTCGGCGGTCAGCATCTGAATGCATCACTGTCATGCCTGGCTCCCTGTCTGCGAGGAAATATATTAAAGCATGCCCGGGTCCGCTCCTATTTGCGTCGCGGTCCGTGGATGGGTAAATGCGGCGACCACGCTCTGACACGCCAGGGTCTCTGGCCGGCGATAGACATGGTGTCACCGCCTTAACTGCGTGGTCGTTCTCATCGGCATGTGCGCTGTTTCTAAGTGTCCGTATTTTCTGCGTCGTTTAACTTTTTTTCATATCAAGTCCAAGAATTAATTGTCTAAAGTTTTGAAAATTGAGAAGTTGTAAGATAATCTAACAGTAGTATTGAAAGTAATGGCCATTCTTCTGATATGTAGGAGAATCTTTTTTTCAAGTTGCTTATTTATTTCTTTTTTGAACACACAGCTGCAGGTTGGTCAGCTGGACCCAGCTGAAGCCTACTTTTTCCGCCAACAGAGGCAACATAGGCAACACAGGCAGTTGTTCCATCGGTCGCATCGAACAGTTAAAACTATTGTAGGGAACCAATGGGGAACACTTTTGATGACAGCAAAAACTTTTGTAGAGGAAAAAATTCGAGACTGCCGTTGGGCGATCTGTACATATATTGATTGTTATAGTGAAACCTTACATTATATTAAATATTTCCTTCATAAATGATTTCCCGCTCAAAAATACTTTTGTCCAGAATTGCTGGGTATGAACTGCATTGAATCATCAAAACAAAGAAAGGAAGCTTTGTTATTCTTTTGATGGTGAGCTTCGGAGGATTTCCTAAGGGCGAATATTAAAAGCGTTCTGTTTCTAACAGCGTGAACAGTGACTTTGCACCCATAAATATAATATCTTTTTAGAAAGACAAGTGGGTTAGCACGCTACTGCGTTCGTGGCTCTGCTGTGTACGTTTCTGCAGTACCAGCATATTTTTGCATAAAAAATGCGTACAACATAATATTCGGCATGTATACTTGAAGTGACTGGTGCTGAACAGCACGCCAAACTACAGTTACCCAACTTGTGGCGGTAGTTCGCATTTAGATGGACACATAATTGCCAAAATGCATAATCCAGCGGCTAATAAATGCAAGGTGCATATATAGTTTGGAGGCAAATATCGATCTTAAGTGCACGATTGTGTTAAAACATAGTAAACACAGCACTACAACATGCATAATCTCCTTGTCATAAACCACTGTTGACCGCCAAACTGCAAACATATAATTCTTACATCGATTCATTGTCGTACATAAAAGCCCTTAACTGGATACCACAGAAATTCAATAAAATTTTTGAGTATTGTCACACGGCGGCTTTATGAATTTCAAAAAAATTTCTCATGCGTTGTCCGTATTATTATTAATTTGAGCTTCGCATATTGAGTAAAAATTTTGAGAATAAATATTTAATGTCGATCAGCTCAGCTGATTCGGGATATACAAAGCGAAAGATGTCGGCGTTCACTGTGTTCATTGGCGTTGGCGTTACCAATGTTCTAGACGACGATGGCTTTGAGGAAAGGAAGGGCGCATAACTGGCTCTCTGGATATACGGATGCCTCATTCGTGCTTTGACACATGTGGTGGTGGTGAGAGAGAGATGTGGCCTGAATGCATTAGCGCCGACAGCGTTGTGGCTGACATGCGGCACTGCAGCACTAGATAGGAAGCAGCATTCATTTTGTGATCTATCTTTCGCAATCAACCATTAACTGCATGCCATGTCCCACGATGGCAGGGAGGGCGCGCGGCCTATCCAGTGTGCGGAACGCAATCAAAGCAGACTTTTGCAGTTGGACCCCAACGCCACGTAGATGAAAGCGAGATTGAGGTCTCCACTTCCCCATGAAGCCGATTGAGCGCCCTTCCTTTTGTGAAAATGAACGGCCTTTGCAAAGTTGTTAATGCCAATGAACTTCATGAACGCCGACCACTCACTTGTTTTGTTTGATTTTTGAGGAAAGGAAATGGCAAAGTAACCGTCTCACATATCTCGGTGGACACCCGAACCGCGCCGTAAAGAAAGGATAAAGGAGAAGAAAGAGAAAACTGAATAACTGCGCCATTTCTTCCCCCCCCCCCCCCTCAAAACCAATTATTATTGTTATTATGTTCGGGCAGCTTACCCGCCCCGTGGCTCAGTGGTTAGCGTGCTCGGCTACTGATCCGGAGTTCCTTGGTTCGAACCCGGCAAGGTGGCTGCGTTTTTATGGAGGCAAACCGCTAAGGCGCCCGTGTGCTGTGCGATGTCAGTGCACGTTAAAGATCCCCAGGTGGTCGAAATTATTCCGGAGCCCTCCACTACGGCACCTCTTTCTTTCTTTCTTCCTTTCTTTACCCGCCGCGGTGGCTCAGTGGTTAGGGCGCTCGACTACTGATCCGGAGTTCCCGGGTTCGAACCCGACCGTGGCGGCTGCGTTTTTATGGAGGAAAAACGCTAAGGCGCCCGTGTGCTGTGCGATGTCACTGCACGTTAAAGATCCCCAGGTGGTCGAAATTATTCCGGAGCCCTCCACTACAGCACCTCTTCTTCCTTTCTTCTTTCACTCCCTCCTTTATCCCTTCCTTGACGGCGCGGTTCAGGTGTCCAACGATATATGAGACAGTTACTGCGCCATTTCCTTTCCCCCAAAACCAATTATTATTATTATCCTTTCTTCTTTGACTCCCTCCTTAATCCCTTCCCTTACAGCGCGGTTCAGGTGTCCAACGATATATGAGACAGATACAGCGCCATTTTCTTTCCCGAAAAACCAATTATTATTATCATATTATTTTTTTTTCAGGAAGGCGCGGCGCTGCGCAGCGGTGGAACACCTGTGGCTCGGTGCTACTAGTGGCGCATGCGCAGTAGGGACTAGGGAGTGAGAGAGACATATTCGCGGCGATGCGCGCGTTGTGACGTCATGTGCCTCCTCAGAGCACCGCCAAGGCAAAATCGCAAGTTCGCGGCCAGTAAAGCTTTCGCTTGAAAACACAAAACAAAATTATGGGAATAATTGAGTTGAACAAGCCAAATTGGACATTTGAATGGAATACTTTCGTGAGGTTTTTCCATCAAATCTTTCTTTTGTTCTTGCAATTCTTCATTTAAATACACGTCCGGAAGCTCATTTTACCGGATTATATGTTTTTCTATGTGCTACGTACTCTCCTGCTTTGTCGCACTAGCCTGTTGTCACTTGGATTCTTGCAAGTGTTAGTTGTACCCATATTGTGCTTCAAACTGGGCGTCAAAATATGTCGCCTCAAAACACATGCGCTCTCGAGAAGCTTGCAGACAACGCAACCTCACCAGTGGATGTAACTCGTCGAAATAGTCAGAACTTGTTGGGTCACAGCACCGAGGGCAAAAGCTTTATCGAAATTCTAAAAATTGATATGGATATTACTTACGGCGGGCTACATATCTCGCAATAATTAAAGAGCCTAACACTGATAGTTTAAAAGTTAAATATTCAACAATAGTTAACCAGCAGTTTAAAGTTAACTAGTTAAAAGCGCTCTTCTAGCTCTAAAAGCTAATTTTTAAAAATTCTATAAGGTCAGGGTAAGCAACCTCAATATAGCAACCTGCCCACCATGTCAGCTAGCAGCTCTATTAATCGGTAGATGCTGCTCGGGAGGAGCAACCTGGGTTGCAACTCAACCCAAGCAACCTCAGTCCCACCGATGGCAGCGCTTGCCATTGAAGGGCAGCGGCGCATCGCTTAGTAGTTGCACCACTGCGCCAGGAGTGTCATGAGCAATCCCAAGGATCTGTGAATGCATATGATAGAATGACCAAAATGAAGAAAACATCAATATTGCTATCCGAACAACTGCCATTCTTGAACACTGGATCTGAACTCAGAAACAAAATTTAAAACAGATTTGCTAGCGGACGAAATGCGCATTTGGCCTTACAGCGCGAATCGGCCATCATTTTTTTCTCGTCCGCTCTTGTGACGCCGTGCTGGTTTGTTCTCAGCAAGATTTCAGCTGCGCTTTTTATTTGATGTTTTGACGCGCGTCGTGATCAATATGCAGGAATCGCGAGCGTGGAGGGGGGGGGGGGTCAAGTGGGTTTTTTCTCAGCGACTCTAGCTTTCTTTTCTTACACTTTCTTTATTTGTCTTGTAACGACGAGCGAATGGTTTTGCATTACTCGAGGATGAAGTCTGGTAGTGTGTTCATTGTTTCTGCCCAGAGACTGAGATCGCTCAGAAACACAATGGTGCGATACCGCGAAACAGTACATACGAGGATAGAAAATGATTATATGAAGTCAGGTGCATACGTATGGTCGATATTTTTGTCCGGAGAAAATAACGATTGTAAAACTGATGTCTTCTGCCAGACAATATTGCTGTATGGATCATCATGTAATATATAGTGGGAAGGAAACACGACAGACGGACGGCGTCGTCTTTTCCATCGTTCGTGTTTCCGTCGTGCTATTTTTTTCGTCATGAACCTTCACCAATTCGCCCAGTTTTCGGCTTTACTTTGTGTGATGGATGGAGTAGTGATTGTTTTCCAAAACACAGCGACGACATTGTCTGCACTTGTAGTACTTCTCTCGTTTTATTGGTGGCCTATGATTGAAAACTCTGAACATTAGCCAATAGCGAAGCGACCCGCGGTTGTGCTCATACCGTCGCTGAAAGTTTTTCTAAAAAAGAAAATATTTCCCCACATCTTCTGAAATGTGAGAAGCGGATATGCTCGTTTATTGGTGGCCCCCTATTTAAGTCCCTGAACACATTCCGCTGACTATTGGCGCCAAGGTTTCCTGACAAGCCAACTACCCTGTTTCGCTGCTGGCCACAAGCACCGAGCCAATTCCAGTGAACGAGGACCGTATCTTTGCACAATCTCAGCTTCACTGTAAGTAGGTGACTTTGTTTCCAACAAGAGTTAGGTAGTTGAGGAGGAGAGAGATGAGCTAGGGGGGGCAGCTTTTTTGAAGTAAACAGCGTAGAGAGAAAGGCCGCTGAAGGCTCAGTCTTTTCTACTGCTTTGAATGTTTCCGCCTTCGCTGTTCCTCAAGAAGCAGGGTGCAGGAACAAACCGCAAAGATTGTGATGTGGCTGGATATTATGCGATAATTTGCCGGACAGAAAAGAAAGTTGCCTTTGTCCATGCCAGAAACGCTATATAGTAAAATGATTACGAAAAGCTGCTCGGTGCCTCTGGTATGTGCGGGCTCCACGCGAAAATGCATTTTTACAGCAAAAGCTACATGAAATTAACTCTGGTTCCTTATCTTGAATGTGTGAACGCGAAACCGCAGCGGTTGACATCGATCGCCACGATCCACCAAAAAAGGATAGGTAGAAGCCATTGGCCTCGGTTGCCCGGAACAATAATAGGAATGCAAAAATATACGTATTCAGTTTTTTCCGATCAATGTTAATATTCCTTGCAATGTGATGGCGAGGGCTTGGATTAAAACCTGCCGCTTGGGAGCGTGCAACAACCTCAAGCACCCAAATTGGCAATAGGAAACCAGTGCTCACAATAAAATAACCCAAATCAAGGGCATTTAGATTAGTGCATGTAATTACAAACGATTCAGTGAAATTATGAAAAGTTAAGTGACAAAAAATGACTCTGCACTAACACATACAACAGCCGGAAAACAAATAAAAAGCACATCAGATAAAAACAGGTCTAGGATGTACACACTGTTTTCAAATTATGAAATTTTTTCAACCAAACGCGATAGCTTTAGGTTGAATCGGTATTTTTAACAAAGTTTATAAGTGGCTCCTCAAATGATGACTCTGAAGGCAAGATTATACTTCAGATAATTTATTAGGCAGGCGGGGCAACCTTTGCTATTGGCACGTAGTCGTAGCTGCCGCCCGGAGAGCAGGAGGTCAGCAAAAATTGTTTGTAAGCAAAATTATTTATTTGGGCTGACTTGCGCCCGCAAAGAAATGACTGACTCGGCGGCCGCGTAGCTATGTACAAGCGTGCTCGGTGGTAGTCGGACAAAATGGCCGCCGCTCTCGGCCGTGCTCAACTTTAAGCTCATAGCCAACTTTCAAGATACAGCGCGCAAAGCTACCACAACATTCCAGAACAACGTAGAATCAACTCCACCTGGATGCGATCAATGCAATAAATCTGGTTGCGTCCTGCATCCCAAAGCGATAAAGCCGCGTCCCTGCAGCTCTGAAGAATGAACAAAGAGTGCAAATATTCGTAGCAGTACTCCCCTCTCAAAGAAGCATGGAGCCGATGTTTTAAATCATAATTCGATTAGAAACAAAACGGATAGTGCAAAATAAACACCGACTGTGGAAACACAGCCCCCTTAATTTTTAGCGCGCATAATAAGGCTTTAAATGGAAGACATACACAACTTCTGGTCGTACGCGGCATCGCTGGGATGCAGTCATTGCGTCAGGGATGATTTCATAATCCAGTTCACCTAGCCGACGAAGTACCTTGTACGGGCCGAAATAGCGGCGCAAAAGCTTTTCACTGAAACCACGGCGGCGAATGGGCGTCCACACCCAGACTTGGTCTCCTGGCTTGTATTTCGCGTTGTGTCTTAGTAGGTTGTGGCGTCTGGTGTCGGTCCGCTGCTGGTCTTTGATTAGTAAACGGGCAAGTCTTCGTACTACTGCTTCGCGCTAATGGTAGGCGGCAACGTCGACGTTATTTTCTTCGGTAACGTTGGGCAGCATCGCGACTAACCTGGTCATGTCCTCCCTGCCATAGATGTGCGTAAAAGGCGTCATCTTGGCGGTCTCCTGCACAACGGTGCTGTGGACGAATACTATGCAAGGCAGGATAACGTCCCAGGTCTTGAGCTCGGTATCGACATACATGGCGAGCATGTCGTCGATGGTCTTGATCAGGCGCTCCGTCCGTCCGCTGGTATGCGGATGGTATGCAGTTGTCCTCCGGTGGCTAGTTTGGCTGTAGCGCAGGATGGCTTGTGTCAGATCCGCCGTGAACGCTATTCCTCTTTCTGTGATGAGCACATCATGGCCGCCGTGTCGCAGAAGAATGCAATCCACGAACCATTTGGCGAATTTTGCTGCTGTTCCTTCGTTAGGGCTTTTGCCTCGGCGTAGGGGGTCACATAGCAGTCGCTATGATATCCACTTAATTCAAGACGCTGTTTTCGGGTACGGGCCAAGCAGATTCATGCTGATCTGCTGGAAGAACCTCAACGGGGTCAATAGGGCTCAGAAATCCTGCTGGTCGGGTGGGAAGGGTCTTTCATCGTTGACAAATTCGGCAGCGTTTCACGTGATATGCTACAACGGCAGACAATCGAGGCCAGTAATCCTTGTCTTTGATTCAAAGGAGGGTTGAGAAAACCCGAGATTTCAGCTGTTGCCTTGTCGTGGCAAGCCTGCAGAACGTGTCGCGGACACCAGCTGGTAAAACAAGGAGGTAGGCTGTTTTGTTTGCTCCGAAGTTCTTCTTCTTGAGGACATCATTATGTTCACCGAACGAAGACAATCCTCACTTTAACTAGGCGGTGTGTGAAGAAACCTTGCAGTTCAAGAACTCGATTAGGCGTTTTAGGTCGGGGTCCGAGCGTTGCTACTGGCAAACGAACTGGAGCTGATGGGCCCCAGGAAGGTGTGCTCATCGACGTCCGGCGGCGTTGCATGTACAGGGGCTCGTGATAGGCAGTCGGCGTCAGAATGCTTGCGTCTGGACTTGTAAAACGGTGACGTCAAATTCTCGGAGGCTCAGACTCCATTGAGCGAGGCGGTCAGAGGGTCCTTCAGATTGCCAAGCTAGCACAGCGCGTAGAGATCGCTGACCATCTTGAACGGTCGTCCGTACATAAACAGGCTGAATTCCGACGTAGCAAAGATGATGACAAGGCAGTCCATCTTAGTTGTTCAATAGATGGCCTCGGCCTTGGACAGGAAACGGCTAGCGTATGCGGTTGCTTTCTCCAATCCGTCAGTTTTCTGAACAAAGACGGCGCCTAGGCCCACACTGCTCGCGTCGGTACGAAGTTTAGTCTCGGCGTTTTCATCAATGTGCGCGAGCGTCGGTGTGGACAGTAAACAACGCTGCAGTTCCTTGAAGGCTTTTGCTTGCGTCGCTTTACATTTAAATGGCACATCTGCATTCGTCAATTTGGTCAGGGGCTCGGTGATGCTCGAAAAGTTTTTCACAAATCGTCGGTAATGTGCGCACAGTCCGAGGAATGGTTGGTGATGGTTGTTTCTATGAAGGGGGGGGGGGGAGGGGGGTACTGGTACCGACGTATGTTGGCCCTTAGGGCATCACTCTTGGGGACCGCCCGAGGATTTTCCGCACTGCTTTCTTATCGACCGGCGGTGGAAAGAGTGTTTTCTGTTGGTCTGAGCGTACTCCCTCCTTGCTAACGATGTGGCCTAGAAACAATAGCTCTTCATGGGCAAAGTGGAACTTCTCTTCTTTCAACATTAGGCCGGAAGACATGATTGCTTCGAGCACTGTTAGAAGCCATTTTAGGTGCTTTCCAAAGCTCGAGGCGAAGAAAACAACGTCATCTAAATGTACCAAACAAACCTGCCACTTCCGTCCTATCAGCACTACATCCGTTACTCGCTGGAACGTCGTTGGAGCGGAACAAAAACCAAATGGCGTCAAATGGCGTCGAAGAGGCCGTCCGGGGTGATGAATGCGGTCTTCTCCCGTTCTCTTTCATCGACCTTAATTTGCCAGTAGCCGCTCTTGAGGTCCATCGATAAGAAATGCTTGTCGTTTCAGAGCCGGTCTAGTATGCCGTCGATGCGGGGGAGGGGGCAG
The DNA here is from genome assembly GCA_030143305.2 of Amblyomma americanum. Taxonomy (NCBI): domain Eukaryota; kingdom Metazoa; phylum Arthropoda; class Arachnida; order Ixodida; family Ixodidae; genus Amblyomma; species Amblyomma americanum. Next base: position 12,678 of record JARKHS020006142.1, read on the forward strand.
ACGTCCTTCTTCGTTATGTTGTTCAAGCGGCAGTAAACGAAACAGAATCGAATTTCGCTGTGTCTCTTCCTCGCTAGAACAACCGGTGCTGCTCACGGGCTCTTTGAATTGCTGGATGACTTCGTCGCGAAGCATTTAATCCACATGCCCTCGGATGTCTTGTTCTCGTCGCTTTGACACATGGCATGGGCTTTGACGGAGAGTTCGGGCATGCTGGTTGGTCATAAAGCGAATCTTGGCAATCGCCATTTGTCGGCCCTTCAGCGATGACAAAAAACAGTCGTTGTATTTCGAAGCAGATTGCGGATTTAGTCTTGTCTGCTCCGGGGCAGGGCTCGGTTGATGTCAGGCTTGCTTGTGATCTTCCTTGGGTGAATCTTCTGGAACTCGATCGGAGAAGGAGAAGGCGCTGCATCTCGGATAGTTCGTCCAAGAAAGCAAGTCATTCCTTTGTTAACGTGCCGGTACTCTTCGCTGAAGATAGTCAGCCCTACATCGGCTTGGCCATTAGGGAACTATGTGATACCTCTTGGGACGTTGATTCCTCCGTCTAGAAGCAGTTGCATGTTCCCCTTCGTGGTGGCTTCAGTGCTATTGGCTTTCGTGGTGCCTGCGGTGACGATGACGCTTTATGGCGGTGGGACGCGCACTTGTTCGTCCAAGACACTCAGGCCAACAAGCTGCTCTGTGGTTATCTAAGAGACGGCCTCAACCGTCGCAGGTCGACGATCGCCTGATTCTCATTCAGGAAATCCCTGCCGAAGATCACTTCGCGGTAGATGGCAGTAGCACAACGACGGTCCCAGGATAGCTATGTCCTTTGAAGGTCACTCGCGCTGTGCATAATTTCGATGGCGTAATAACGTGGCCTTCTGCGGTGCGGATTTTTGGGCCGTATTAAGCGGTCGTGAGCTTCCTTACCCACGCAGCGAATCTTCCGTTCAATACCGAATAGTAGGATTCTCTTTCGATTAAAGAGGGGACTTTCCGGCCGTCGACAGCCACTGAAAAGTCGGTCGTCCGGACTCTTGCGTTATACTTCGTGCTCTGCGTCGGATCAAGGCTTCGTCGGGCATATTAATCTTGGGTAGGGTGTGTCGTCAGGGCTTCTCTTTATGGCAGTATTATTGTGAGTCGGATAGCATGGTGGTTGAGGTCGTCTTTGTGTGCGGCATCGCCGTAGTAGATGCGGCGCCTTCATACTGTGTGGTCACTAGACGATCTTCTTCGTTTCCTCGGCAAGCAACCTGACCTCCACAGGTTGCTTTGTTTAGTTTTCCGTATGGGGCTAGGGAGCCGTCTTCTAACAGCCGCGTCCTAGCCGTGGCCCACTGATCTAAAATGTGCGGTGGAAGGCGATCGCGAGCGGGACAGACGGCTTGACAACATGCACTTCTCTCGGTGCAGGTTGTATTAAATTTTCCGTGGTCGCTGGCCGGGGAGCGGTTGTGGGGCGGCGATGGCAAAACCCCGCAGGCCGATATGCCTGTACGGCCAGTGGCGAAGTATTTGCCCAGTACAGTCACAAGGCAAACACAGTGGGCGGTTATCGGCAGTTCTCCACTCGTCGCCTTTCTTATAGCCATTGCGTCGCTCGTAAGGTGGGCGTGCGGGTTGTATGGGCCGTCGTTGTTGTAGAGCTGGTTTCCGTCGAAGAGGGCTTCGGGGGTATCGTCGGGGCACAGGACGGCGGAGTGTGGCAACGCAGGTGATGGCGTCAGCTTCCGTTGCTGTCGGCGGTTAAGGGAAGCCAAGCGCATGTTTACTCCTTCATGGCTGATGTCTGTGAGAGACGCCAACTGAGCCAACTGCGTCTGTTGTGTTGAGGATGGCAGCAGTCAGCGAAGTTCTTCTCGAAGAATTTCGCGCATTAGGTCTTGCAGGTTATCCCCGCTTGCAGGAGTATAATATGGAGGGGATTGCATTCAGCGCTTGAATTGGTCGGTCTTACTGACGGGTCTGGGCGTCAAGCATCATTTCGATGGTAGAAGCTTCGACCACGGACTCGGTGACGGATTTTGGACAATTTCGGAGCAGGCCGGCAAACATTCGCTCCTTTACGCCACGCATCAGAAAGGTGAGCTTCTTTTCTTCAATTATGTCAACGTTGGCGCGCTGAAAAGGCGCTTTGTAGCGATAGCTACATTACGGTAGCATTTCGAGCCTTCAGCGCTGAGGCGCAGCCAGGTTGTCATGTGGTTGGTCCCGTGGTCAGGAACAGCTGCCGCCGCCGTGGCTGATCACGTGCGTCGTCACCTGGTTGGTCAGGAGACCAGCCATTCGGTGCGGAGCAGCAATTGCTGCCGGCGACCGCAGTTTCGTGCGCCGGTGAAAACGAGCTGCCACAGCTTTGCGCATGCGCCGTGTCAAGTGGGACGAAGGTGAAGAAGGACCGCCCTGCGAAACGGAGCGGATATTCTCAGATATTCTCTCCTGATATATTGTTTTTGCTTTTCTCTTTAATTATTCTGAAATTTCATCCAAGGCACAAACATTAGCTTGACATCAGTTTACCCTATTCTAAGGGGTCTCTCCACTGAACCCTGGACAATCCCCTGTCGTGAGCAGGTGCCATGTCACGAAGGAAACAACAACGGAGCGGTGAAAGACTCACTCTGCAATTGAAATGAGCTAGTTGCACGCGGCAAGCTGTAGATATCAATTCACTCCAGGTTTCAGCAGAGCTTAATCACCGCCAATTTTCACTTCTTGCGCATACGCCGTAACGGTCTCGTTGGAGTGATTAATTCGCGACTGCAGCAGAACCTCCGCTTTCTTTCCGTACGACGCTAGTGAACGTTCCCAGTAGAGCATCTTGAAGGTCCCACAGGTTGTGAAGAAAGATTAGTGGTTTTCAAACCACGTTCTGACATGGTCGTCGAATGCAAAGTAGATGTTACGAAGCTTGACACTCTCGGCCCAAATTTTCAGCGCGGCCACACGGTGGTACACCCCCAGACAGCCTTTTGCTTCGTGCGGTTGTCCATTGAAAGTCGGTGGCTCACGGGGTTCGCGAAGCACGACGGGCGTTCACTGTGCACCAGGGTCTATCATGGAGGCCCAGCAGAATTGCAGGTCAGCACATTCAGCAGATGTCACGTAGTGGTTACTGCATTCCAGAGAGCAAGACGACAGCGAAAATGGCTTCTAAGCAAAACTCTTCATTTGGGCTGACTTGCGCCCACAAAGAACTGAATGACTCGATGGTGGCGCATGAAAAAGCGTGCTCAGCGGCCGTCGAACAGAATGTCCACCGCTCTCCGCCATGCAAAATTTCAAGCTGATAGCGAACGTTCATGATACGGCGTTAGAAGTTTCTGCAACATTCTGGAACAACGTAGAATAGGCTCCGCCTTGATGCGGTCAATCGAGATAAATCTGGCCACAGGCTCAACTTCACAGCTTCACGGCTTCAAGACACGCTTCAAGGTCTACTGTCAAGAAATATCTTACATTTTTGTATCTAGTTCTAAACCCCTATTTCGCAAAAATATTATGAATGGCCTAAAAATGTAGGAATTCATTCACGGCACACATTTCTACGCTCAACGAATTTCATCCCATTTCTTCAAAAAAAGACATGAGTTGCTAAGTATTTTCCTCATCATTGGAAGGTACTTAGGCAACAATAAATCAGAGTGAAAGTTATTTAGTGTAGCATTGCAGTGCACGAGAGAATAAAAACGTTACAGCACTCGCCAGGAGAACCATAGCTGATAGCGAACTTTCAAGATACGCCGGAGGAAGTTACCGCAACATTCTATAACAATGTAGAATCGGCTCCGCCTGGATGAGATCAATCGAGATAAATCTGGTTACGGCATGCATTACAAAAAAAATTGCTGATGGCCTAGCTCTGTTATGGCACGATATACGTAGCGAAAGCGCGGCGACTTCTGGGTTGGAAGAGTTTATAATGAAAACCGTGCATTTACTAGATGCGCCTTTATCCCTAATCAAACATGGTGCTGACGTGGCGGAGTGGTAGCGTCTCCGCCTCAAACGCACAAGGCCCTAGCTAGTTCGATTCACAGCCTCGACACTGGGCTTTTTTTTTAATGCTGTGAATGTGCTCGGGTTTCAGCGGCTCCCATAGATGGCTCCACCAAATACGTTGGAGATGGCTCCACCAAATACGTTGGTTAGCGGGTAACGGTAAAGACAACTCCGCGGCGATGGATGCATGGATGAATGGAAAAAACCTTATTGGCGACAAAATTTAAAGTGTTCTTTTACCCTTAAGCCTGTGATACATATGGAACGTTTTTGTCGGCGAATTTCGCCCCATGGCGCGCATTTGACGGCCGGCCTCGAAAAAACCGCCCTCCGGTGCCGATCTGGCACCACCAGATATTGACGCGCGGTATCCGGCAAGACCGGAAGCGGCTGCCGGAACGAGCCAATAGCAGCGCAGAAAGCCCGCTCTTCCGGTTTGGCTTACTCCGTCGCGGCCGCCGCCAACATGGCCGCAATGGCCGACGAGCACTGCTGTGTTTATTGCACGAAAACGTTATTATCGTGAAAATAATTGCTTCACCAGACATGAAATGTTACATTTTTTGGAGAACACGAATCTTGGATCGAAATGCCTGCCTTTCTTTCCTGAAGCGAAAGTGCCAAAAAAAAAACTGGAGTCGATGGTACCCACGCCTGTGCGGGCACCGAAAGGTACGCGACCGCATGCATTCGAGCACGCAAAGCCTTGTAGATACCTTTGCACGCGTGCTGCAATCAGTAATGTGGTGTCCAAATGAACTATTTTTTTATTCTAACAGAGAATTCAGCGTCGGTGCTCTCAAAGAGCTCCTCGCTCAATGGTATTTGACACTTATTGATCACATTGCTTTCGCGCTGAGAGATACGCGGCGGCGGGCTGCAGCTTATACGGTCCATGTATATCAGGCCGGGCGCCGCGCCGCCACAACGTTTTCTGCCGCGCGAACATCGTGAAAAAAACGTCGCATATATCCCGGGCTTTACAGGTGACTAGGCGCCATGTTCGATCCTCGGTCCAGGATGTCGCACTTGACAGCTACCATCGTGGCTCGGAGTACTGGAAGTCGTTGCGCTTCCTCGCCCTGGCTGGCAAGCAAGTGCTCACACTGCGTCACACTCGGGTGGTCTATTTTAGGATCTAAGTCTGCCTTAGGACAGGTCCATGAGATATGTTGTAGTGTAGGTTTACCCTGACACCACGGACATTCGTCTACATATTGTGTAGGGAAAATCTTTTGTAGTTTGTGAAGTTGTGTGTAGGTACCTGTTTGTAATCTGCGCCAGTGTACCGCCTCCTCTTTGTATAGCCTTTTGTGTGGGCCTGAATAGCGTTTCTGCTGACCACAGTAGTAATCGTTTATGTCTGAGTACGTGGAGGTAACAGGGTCAAAGGTGCCCGTGGCGCAAAGTGTCGAGTCTTATCGGCTGACGTTCCCTCGTGCTAAGTCGTCTGCTGCCTCATTGCGCCTCATTTACTCATGTCCCCTCATGTCATGCCCTCAACCATCGTGTTAGCTCCGCGGCGAGGCGCGCGGTGTGACGTCATGCCAGATGGCGCAGCGAGCGTGCGCCGTCCGCCCACCTGCGGCGGTTGCTCGGCAAGGGTTCAAGGTTTGTTTCTGTGCCTCCTCGGAGCACCGCCACACCGAAATCGCAAGTTCGTGGCCAATGAGCTTTCGCTAGAAAAGTGATTAAACCGAGTGCCGGCAGCTTTGAAGAATGAACAAACAAGCAGTACAAAGATTTGCGGCACTACAAAAGAATCTGAGACTTTTGTATCCACTTCAAATCCCCCTTTTGGTAAAAACAATATGAAAGGTGCAAAAACTTAAGGAATTCACTCACGGCACACAATTCCACGCTCAACGAATTTCAGCCCTTTTCTTCAAAAAAATATATGCATTGCTAAGTATTTTTGTCATCATTGCACGAAACACACGCAACAATAAATCGGAGTCAGAGTTCTTCACTGCAGCATTGCAGTGCTCGAGCGAAGAAAAACTTTACAATGCTAGACAGCACTCTCTAGGCGCACCATTGTACTTCGCGGCATCCATCTTAATTTCTTCTGTCAATGAAATATTATATATTTATAGGCACGAATTTGCCCTACTATTCTTTTCAAGAGGCATAGAAAATGTTTCTAGTATCACTGGCTTCTCAAAAACTGCTTTAGACACTCCAAAAAGATGTTTGAAATATCACGTCCGCTGTCGTAGCCGCCGTGCGCGCACAAGGGTGTGGCAAATTGGGTAGTCCGGCATCTGTTTCATTGGGATTATTTTATAGTTAAAACGACACTGACTGCTATAAAATGATTGTGGTTAACATGATCTACGAACACAAAACTTTTTATATTACATGTAGTTTCCACAAGTTTTGTAGTGTGGTCTGGCTCCAGGTGAAGAGAATTTAGGCCTTACAGGAATAGCTATCATATATTGTAATTTTCACACTAGGCGGTACGTGAGATTTTCCGGCAGTTTTTTAATAAGTTTATGCTATCACATCCTTTCCAAACTTCAGACGCCACGTAAGACTGCTCACGTGCTGTGAAGCCGAAAGCTTTAGCGTGTGATCGTGAGCTTTCGACCTCGACGCAGTAGCGCACTGAGAAATGAAACGAAGAGACACCTCCGAACGCAGATTCCACAAACGCTGAATCCAAGAAGGTCTACACGCCACGGTGCCTCAGTGGTTACGGCGCGTACGGCTACTGAGCCAGAGTTCCTCAGTTCGAACCCGACAGCGGTGGCAGCCTCCTTGATTTTCTGTCGCTCAGCCTGTTTATGTTGCAGCCCCGGTGTGTGCTCTTCTGATCAGTAAAATGCATACTGACCTAGGAAGCAATGCCCCGCCGCGGTGGCTCAGTGGTTAGGGCGCTCGACTACTGATCCGGAGTTCCCGGGTTCGAACGCGACCGCGGCGGCTGCGTTTTTATGGAGGAAAAACGCTAAGGCGCCCGTGTGCTGTGCGATGTCGGTGCACGTTAAATATCCCCAGGTGGTCGAAATTATTCCGGAGCCCTCCACTACGGCACCTCTTCTTCCTTTCTTCTTTCACTCCCTCCTCTATCCCTTTCTTTACGGCGCGGTTCAGGTGTCCAACGATATATGAGACAGGTACTGCGCCATTTCCTTTCCCCCCAAAACCAATTATTATTATTATTATTATTACTAGGAAGCAATGGGTACCCATGACAACTGCTCTAAGACCAAGAATACCGCTCTGTACAGGGGCGAGTAAAAAACAATGTTAGCACAAGTGAACGATCACTGAAGCAGGCCCATGGCAACACGCTGCACTGCGCTTCAAGAACACTCCAATAACGAAAGAGTCAGGCAGTTCCTTCTCTTCAGTTTGACGTTAGTTCAGCATAGTCAACCCCACCAAAGAATTTATTTATTTTTTTCTAAATGGAACCATGCTAACAATAAAACACTAAAAACAAACAGTAATGCAGCAAGTTACCGTGGCTCACGTGGACAGCGCTAACAAGAAATGCCACGCGCAGAGTGACACGCGGCCGGCGAACGCCTGAGACAGCACTGTGGCACTCAGGCGCATAGGAAGCAACGCGCTGGACAAAAGTTGCTTCCTTCCGACCTCCCTTACCCCAAACACTGGGAGTTCCTGGCACTGTGGCTATCAGCATGTTCACCTACCATGGCGCCCCGAGGTGGGATCTTGATTTTGAAATCGTCTGCCGCTTGTGATAATCGTTTTTACTGGCCACTCTGTGACGTGCAAAAACCCTGTTACGTCAAACAACATAAGCGCGCGAGTGTGCCTTACACGCACTGCGCAAATGAGGCTCTGGCGCATATTTTCGCAATGTACGACGCGTGAATTGCGCATATGCCATTCTGCAAGTGCAAAACAACAGCTCTGTCATGGGGTATATCATTTTTAACGCCCATTTTTCGTTGAGTAGTATAAGACGTATTTAACAAAGACTGCGATGCGTTTTACATTGGTGTGTCAGACAACTGCAAACGAAGAATAAGCGAGCAAAACAAGGATAGCAGAAAACCCGCACGTCCTCTAGTGACTAAGCCCGACATAATGAAGGGAAAGAGCACAACACTGACTGGGTTAATGTCACCATCTTGGATACCAAAATATATCAGCTTGCTTTCACTGTCTTTTCATCTACAGATGGCTAAAAAAGATGTTAGCTGGATCGACGGTGTTCTCTCTAATATCGACATTCACTCAGGATGCAATCACGCACACTTATAGAATACAGGCTCATCCCATTCATCGTCATTGAGCAGAAGAGCCCCCAAAGGGTGCTGAAACGATAATGTTTAGGAAACTTTCTTCGTAATCTTTTATGAGTATGTTTTCCTGAACCGCTATGCTTCCCCATCGCCGCCAGACTGAATTCTGTCGAGCGCTCGAACATACAGAGTAGGGAAGCAAGGAAATTAAGGAAAGAAAAAACAAAATTGTGTCGACGTTGCGCGGCAGCACAGCCTTGGTTGAAACTGTAGTTTTGATCGAGAAGCGTTGCAATAAGTCCGATTCATGCTTATGAGGCAATGATTATTACGTCGCGTAAAGCATGAATCTAACTTAGACGCAAGCTCCGTGCTCATGGTTCACCGTGATGTAAAGCCAACGTGGTCTTAGAATTTTGTGGTTAGCTCAAGTCTAATTCCGCTCAGAGGATCCTCCCTAAGTAGGAGTTTATTAATATCCGCACCGAAATTACCAAGTGCGCAGTTCAAGAAGATGTCAGGGTAGGCATACAACAAAACTGAAATGGTCTAATGGAGAAAGAGGACATGAGTAAGAAGTAACAGAGAAAATTGTTCCGAACCTCAAAAAAGAAGTGGAGCAACCAATATATATTGCAGCAAATCACGCTCTCTAAGTAATATATAAAGGTTGAAGTGATGTTACAACCCAGGAGAAGCTTAAAAGAAAAAATAGCAGATTATGCATGAACAGGAGGAGAATGTGTTTATCGCTGTTTGTGTTTATGTGTTTTTAAATGTTTGTTTGCTGTTGGGCAGGATTGATGACGTCACGACTGATTACTTCCCTAGCGGTGTCGTATATTGGCTGCTGCAAGTTTTCTGATTTCACTAGTTCAACCCAACCTGATTGCCTGAAGATAGAAGGCTGCGTTTCAGTCATAGATCTGGTTCATACCTTACTAAGAAATCGCGCTCTTCACTAAGCAAGCCAAGATTTTACCTTTTTTCGTCCAGATGATATTTTAAGCTTATTGGATTCTAGAAATGCCTGGTGCGACCATATTAGCTCACCAGTCTTAGTTCTGGAACCAAAGGGACGTCTACTTCCGCATACGCTCCCTGAAGCAGCTGCCACTACAATGCCATCACTGACTGTGATCCGGCAGACACTTGATGCTTGAATACATTGTTCAATATCAAAGCCAAGGCATGCTTAATTTTCAAACGTGCAAGGCAATGCATGAAAAAATATTTGGACCAATAGGCGTGTGGCTAGTGAAACAGTCTAGGGCAAAATGAAATAAAATAATATACACCACGCAGTCGTAATGAACAAAAAATAAAGAATAGAATAGAAAGAAAAGAAAACAGGAAGAAAAATAGCTTGGAACAAATTACGCACCTGAAGTAACACTTCATAGCAAAGGGAAAAAAAAGGCGAGCAAGAAACAAAGGATGATCAGGAAGAGGAAAGAAATGTTCAGAACGGTCGACAAACCATTAACAATGGTGGGTTCAGGACCTTTCCTGGTTGCTACAAAAAAAAAATCTTGCAGCAGAGCTTAAAGTTATTTGCAAGCTTCACATTAATGCACCACAGCGATGGCCCTTATGAATCATCCCTAGGCATGAAGAGACCTCGTGTGAGAATGCCTAGTTCTGAATATTAGCCGTTGGCAGCATCGTCCGACATGGACACACACCTGGTGAACTGGATTTGCCCGCGCGAGCGGCATAATTATAGACTTTGTGCGCATTTGGCGCTTCCTATGCGAGGTTGCTACAGCGCTAGTTCTCAGGTGGCTCGAACTCTCCATATAATAAACGTTTTTGACTAAAAATTTGCGCGAGATATTTGCTGGAATGTCTTTATGCTCTTACCGTAACCATTTGAAATTATTTTGTGCGCAAATATTCAAGCGCAGGCTTCCGCATGTTTTCAAGCAAGGCATTTATGCGAGGCTGTTCTAGAGTGAGTGCCTGTGAGTAAACAGAGGGATGTTTTGGGCCACCGTCTTTCAGAAATATGCAGCGTCCGGCAGGCGTTGCGAAGCATTTGGTGGCGTCTACGAATGTGAGCCCCATCCACTCACGACAAAGGTCACACGAAGCGCGACGCTTGGGATCCAGATGATTCCAAGAGGTAGCGATGTATAAAGCAAAGCCGTCACAAGGACGCACTAAGCACCGAGTCTCGTGTGAGCTGTTCGAGGACATGAGCACAGCAGATCTGGCGCGAACGGTGCTTCAGTGCAACTTCACCCACTTCAGTCCGCGCCAATGAGGCCTTCCATTAGACAGTGCGTAGCAGCGCCATCCGCCGCGTCGCATGATATATGCCCAACTATAAAACAACTGGCATTGTAAATAGGGATAATGTTTTGAAAACTTTGTAGCCCGGAACTGAAAACATTGGTTGTCTCTGTATCCTGTTTACTACCTTTAACTAAAGCATGCATTGTACTTTATTGTGTTCTCCTTTCAGCATTCGAAATAACGAAGAAGGCATCCAAAGATTCAGAATGCAGCGCGCAGTCTACGCAATCATATTCATTCTGTGCATGCACTGCCTAATGCCAAGGTAGGTAGACAGCGGTCCCCGAATGTGATAGCTTCTATTGGAGCTCTGCAATGTGTTTCTCTATATACCACCTGGTTCTGAAGCATCTGCGTAACAGGTTTAAGTTACTGGGAGGAATTGCTGCTTGGCAATTTTGTGTATCTGTCGACACCTCAGAAAACGATCCGACCAGTGTTCTCACGAATTAACAACAGTAAAAACAGCACAACCTCTGTAACCCGTGTAAAAGAGTAATTAAGCACAACAGTGGTTGGCAAAGGTAGTCCGCTCCCACTAGAATCAGATTATTTCTTTGAAACACAGTGAATGTTTAGAATTCAGAAAATAAAAATCCGTTACTTAGCGTCGACAACCATCCCCAGCCCCGTGCGCAACGCTCAGTAGCGGTAAAATGAATGCTTGTTGAGCAGTTTTAACGAAAATCGTTGTAGAAACAGCAAGTAAAGGAGAAAACAAGATATAAATATTGCGGCTGTCATAAGACAGAAGCAGCTATAGAAAAGATTTCAGAGCAGAGGTACAACTCTTGATAAAATGCCGTCGTAAGTGCCAATTTAGCCAGGAATATGGCTCATCTAGTGAGGAAACCTTAAAGGACAAAATTATCCGAAGTGGTTTTACGCACCCACCGTACTGTAACCTGTTCTTGAAACGTCGTGCCCGATTTCCTTGGAAGCCGCATTACTAGGCTTTGGTCGAAGCTTTGGCGATTTGTGACGCTGATTTACAACTGCTGTACCGGTCACTCGATATCATTGAAGGTAAATACACCTTCTTACTTGGACTTAGCCGTGAAAGACGTTGTCCTTTTCAAACACTTGAAAACAGTAGTGCTACAATGGCGTTCATGAAATTGCATTCAGCACCAGCATAGCCCACAGAAGACAGCAAAAAACCTTTTTTTTTATATTTCTAAAAAATGTGCATCATTCCGATATAATTACACTTGACTACTAGGACGAATTGAGACTTTTTCGCTAGGATGAAAAACACGGCCTACATTGTTTACAAGGCAGCCACCACGAAAAACTTACTGTAGAGTTCCCTCAAAGCAACAGAATAATGCTTCGCCGTCCTGAATAAAAGAGCAAGAGGTATTTCCTTCATTCAATCACTAATAAGACGTAGAAAACACGTCTAAACTTGTGCCATCTACATACTGCAGCTAATGTCTTCTAAGCTTCGTGCCTGTCTTCTGCGCAGGCTGCAAATTTGCAACGACAAGAAAACAGACGCTAACAGCTATGCATTTTTTTCTTGTATTCAGCGTGAATGGCTGCGACCCAACAAAAAGACCACCGAGGAAAGGTTGTGCTGGATATGTAAGTGCTTTGCTTTTACACATTCATAAAAGGTTCAGTGGTCTACCGCTCTCTCAGAGGTTCCACATCCTACATCATTCTGCAGCAGCTTGCTCAATTTCAGAAGCACCTAATTCTTGCTAAATGTTTAAAGTAACTGGAATTGCTATTTACAAGATTACAGATGAAAAATAACATCGCTAAAAATTAAAAACTGAGGACAAGTTCGAGCAGCCAATCACTGAGAAATTTTCACTGAGCCAACCAAAACACAAAGTTAGTAATGTCAGGGAGCAGCGACTGCTTTTTAAATAGAAAATAGCGCAAGAAGAAAGGCGTGTATCGTTAACACTTTCTGTTCTAAAATGTACGCTACGGTGGCGCCGGAAGTGTTTTTTTATTGACAAAGCAAACGAAGGCTTACATGCTAGAGCGAGGCGAAACAGCATAAGAGTACAAGAACGAGGGAGGAACAGACGAGACACTGCGCTTACTCATAGGGGATAGATTTGTACAGAATGCCATCGTAAAATTAAACGCGGACATTATAGGACACTAAAAAGAAAATAAACGAGAACAACGAGTAGTGTTGTTGTCACTCCGGCGGAGCATCGAACGCAGTTCTTGCCGTGTTTTTTTTTTCTTCTAGACTTATCCGTTCGTCTTGGTAACAGAAAGTAGGGCAAGTTGGTATACGTTCATGATGAAGAATAGCACAAAGGAAACACAAATGATGGGACAGGACGACGCATAGAAACGCTGCGTCGTCCTGTCCGTCCTTTGTGTTACTTTTTCGCTATTCTTCATCATGACCGTATCTTTATCATGGTGACGTACCTGAGGAATTTCTTGCCATGAATGACTACATGCGGCGCCTTTTTTTGCTAACGGGACAGTTGAAGGTTTCGCATTAAAATGTAGCAAAATTTTTGTATTTCTAGACTTACAGAATGTCGCCCTTCCAGCAGAATTGCTGCTACCACTAGAGCAGCGGGTTAGAAGGTTCGGGTCCGAATTTGAAATGACCAAGTGGTCGGTGAACAGAAAATAACTGCGAAACAATGTTGCAGCGAGAGGTTATGAATACATTGAGCAGCCAAAAAGTTACATTCTTCTTTAATTATCCTCACCGGGGCTTCGCACTCAATTGCGAAAAATGCCGCGCTCGCTGTTCTACGCTCGCCTCCTTTGATGATGCGCCACCAGCTCCAAGCTATAGAGATAGAGATGGTAATCTGAGAGTCTGAGTTCTAATCGAGCAGCTGATATGATATTACAAAACGGCGGGCGAAGCCTTGAACTTCGTCCTTGAGTGAACATCCCTTGTAAATATGGTCTATAGACAGTCTATACACTTCTTCTAAGCTCCATTGCCTTCCTATAGACATTTCATTTTGTTTATTCAGTCTATAGCCTGTCTGTAGACAAAAGTCTACTAAACGTGTATGACCATAACTGTATAGATTTTCCGTAGACTGTCTAGAGGATTTATATTGCGTATAGACTGTTCTTTAGAGTTTTTATATAGAGAGTCTGTAGACTTTATAGAGAGAAGTCTACGTAGAAATTTTTGTAAGGGATGAGTGTCGCGGAGAATCGCGGAGTGGCTCAAAATGTTTACCTTCGCTGTTTTGCTCTCACAGCTCGACGGAACAGTTAGCGAAAGCGTTGGCTCTGAGAAAAAGAGCCTTATTTCATGCGAGTCAGTGGCTGCAATCAGTTGCCTGTCAGCACAGCCGGCTAAGGTTCACCTCTTCCGTTTGTGTGCTTTAATGATTCGGGAGTATATTCTAAAACGGGTGTACTGCGCTGATGTTTTCATGAGGCTTATAAAAAAGACAGTCGTACCAGATGAACTTTGGCACCATCCACAATCTGTGTAGTGTATTTGTGAAAAGGCGTCTGCCTGAAGAGTGTGTTGCCGTCTGAATGCGTGTGGAGGCTGTTTTTGTCGCTTGATGGCGGTGACCACAAAACAACTGCACTGGTCGGAACCAGAGGTAACTTTTGCTTCCGAAGAAGCCACTGTTTAGGAGCTTATTCCTTTGAAGAGCACAGTATTCCTTTGTGCTTTAATGATTCGGGAGTATATTCTAAAACGGGTGTACTGCGCTGATGTTTTCATGAGGCTTATAAAAAAGACAGTCGTACCAGATGAACTTTGGCACCATCCACAATCTGTGTAGTGTATTTGTGAAAAGGCGTCTGCCTGAAGAGTGTGTTGCCGTCTGAATGCGTGTGGAGGCTGTTTTTGTCGCTTGATGGCGGTGACCACGAAACAACTGCACTGGTCGGAACCAGAGGTAACTTTTGCTTCCGAAGAAGCCACTGTTTAGGAGCTTATTCCTTTGAAGAGCACAGTATTCCTTTGTCTTGCGCCAAAGAATATATCGGACAAACTGGAAGATGTTTTACCGAACGCCTGCTTGAGCACAACCACGACGTATGAAAAGTAGCCATGAAAGGCCACCTTGCTGCGCACTGCAGGGGGTGAAAGATTGCACTCCCAAATTTTCCGATGCACCCGTCCCTAGTAAACCTAAAGAAAAGGGCACCAGGGAAATAGTTGAAGCCTTCTTAATAGAAAAACAGGTGATGCATGTGTGAGCATCCCCTCTGTATCTCTGACAAAAAAGAGATTGTGTGACTTGATATCGATTCAGCTATCGTCACAGACATGCGTGTATTTTGTTTGTTTGTTTCTCCTTGAATTTTACTATAAAAGGCAAGCTCCTGCAATAAAATACAGTTGCAGTACGCGCCTTGCACATGTTCGTTCTTTCTTTATCCTGTATACTCCTGCGCCTCGTATCTTCGAGCAGGAAAAGAAGTTCGAGAGTAGTGCATCAACAGAGCATAAGTATCCGAAAAGAGCTTATAACGGGTGCTTCAGATAGGACGCGATAATTCTGCATGAATTTAAAGATTCGTGCAATAATTCCGCAGCAATTCATGGATATAAACAAGCCAGCAGAGCGCTACCTCAACAGATTTTGACAGCCCCGGAAAAGAACATGATAACTAAGACGAATTCTTCCCTTCAATCGATGCACGTTATCGGCCTGCCAGAAGTTCACTACGTCCCTGCGAGGTAACGCAGCACTTCGAATGCTCCCTACTTGCGCATGTTCGCAAATGCACATGCAATAATGTTCTGTAATTTTGACCATTTTCACGCGCAGCAATTAAGAGTGAAGAACTCACACTTCGGACTTTTTGAAGGCCATAGCCGACTGTCGCTGAACTTATTCTGCATTTGGGGCCAGTGCCGTGCTGCCCTGTTTTATTCTGCGCTTCCTGTAAACTCAATTTTATTACTTAAACCAACGAATTTTGTTGCTTCACAAATGTGTCCTTTCAGATTTTAGGCAGTATGAGGTCTCTACGCTTTGTGTCTGGCAAGTTTTGCAAAGCTCCAGTGGATAAAGAAGCGATTTTGCAGTAGGCCTTTCACGAAGAGCTTATTCTGAGTTTTTTTGTGTTTGTGCATTGGGAACAGATAACCTACAAACATCAGTCCTTGGTTTGGTGACAATTCTTGCTATGTAAATAAATCAAATATAAGTTATGAAACTGCAAATACAGGTGGATATTTGTGAGAAATTTATTTTATTAGCGCGTACGGTCTCGTTGAAGTAAAGTCAAGTTTTTACATGCTCACGGACCACTTATGCACGTTTTAACGTGAGACCCGACCCTTATATTCGATCGCTCTAGTGTTAACAGCAACCCAACTATTAGGATCGCCTTTGCTTTCCTTTATGTCTGGAAATAAAATTAATGCAAGATATTTTAAGCAAGCGATTGGGCACGTCATGAATCGTCGTTTCTGAAAGTTGGAAAGACATGGAAGATTTCAAAGACAGTAACTGAAGACTTATTTCTAAATACTTTTTAAATCTTGGCAACGCATGTTTCTTCGTGGCAGTGGGGCGCATTATAAAACATCAAGCAAGCTTCTAGGCACTCCAAAATGAGTGTGGACGTTGCGAAAAGTAACATGAGGATAAACTTTATTTTCGTAAACAAAAGTAGCAGATGGGGCTGGGTGTAGCCCTATCCAGTGGCCACGAGCCCTTTGCGCTCGGCGACTTCTACGGTTCTTGTCACAACCCGGATATGGGTGTCCGAGTAGGAACTGAGCAATGCGGCCTCCCACTGGTCTGGATTCAAGAGCTGCAAACATGATGAGGGGAATTCTGAGGGCAAAACTTGAGTATGCGGATAGAGCGGCATGTTGGCCTCATAGTACATAAAAAGGGGAATAGACCCCTGGGTATTTGCGGGCACATCTTGCTAGTTGGAGAAGGTGTTCGTTTGGAGTTGAATCCACGCAACCTCTTTGGATTTGGTTGAAGAAATATGTGTCGGGGGATATAGAAGTCTACATACGCGGTAGTGCTAGGAGATAATATGAACTGTAACTGCAATCTCTCGCCGTCCGCAGAACGGGCGACGCCGCTTCCAGGCCGACGAATCCTTGGGCATGATTGTGGGCTGCCTTGTTCCCTGGATGGGATAAGTGTGCAGGGACCCGGATCAATTGGATCAGACGAAGTTGGAGATAAGTGGAGAGGAGGAGAGATAGGGTGGCAGGGGTAACCCGGTCTTTGGCGAAATTACGAATAGCAGATCTATAGTCGCAGCAGATGCATTCTGCAGAGGTAGACAACATCGCCAACGCTCTGGCCACCTCCTCGGCTTATTCAGACAGTCTGACGGAAATAGAGAACGCAACCAACGGCCGTTTACAGTAGCTCAAAACGATGAGCGAAAAAGCATCGCGATCGATCGTTGTCCGATCGCTGTCCGACCTGTCACTTTTTTGTGCAGAAACTTAGCCCTCTCCTAGAGGCCAGGGACATGAAGATCTGGGTTCATGTTTTTGGGTCGAGGGGTACCGATTAGGCTACCGTTGATACGGGACGGAAGCTGGCCCTTTTCGGCGACGGTTTTCTCGAAGCTTCTTCCAAGCCTGTCGAGTATGTGACGTCCCATGGGGGTGTGGGTGAGACGATCATACTGAGAGGTGAGATGAGCCTTCCATAACTCGGAAGAAACACAACGTCATGTCTCAAAGCATCTGGTTTCCATGTTTTAAATCCGAGGTGATATACAGCTGCTCTATATTTCTCACACTTTTCAAAATGTGTCATTTTCACCTTTTTCTTTACGCGACATCCATGCTGGGAGACAAAATCATACCCACCAGCTCATGAGGCTTTCCGTGTAGCGCCGACAGAAAAATATCGACAGCTGGCGTGCAAAACATTTTTTTGAAGAGTCCTAAAGCGTATATAGACTTTACGAATTCAGAAAAGCCAGGACGTCCTTCAAGTTAGCGTTGTGATTATGTTTCGGGATGGGAAATGCGTTTTTGATAAAAGTAAGCTCGGATATCCGCTTGCAAATGCACTTCTAGTAAAAATACTTCTCTTTGAAATTAAAAAAGTTGACTGAACAAAAGTTTTCGATCTCTCGTGTACAGAACCAGAAGCCGTTTGCATTGATCGATCAGGGAATCCCGGCGATAGAGCAGCCCCAGCGGCGTCGCTAAGTCAGCTACACCCACGGTAGTAGCTGTGTAGCGGTCGTAGTTCTGTTGTATGAAGCAAAACAAAGGAACATGAAATTAAAATTTTACGTTTTGTATTGTAAGCGCTGTAAAGCGACTGATCGTTTTTCAACGTCGAATATTTTTGGCATTTTTTTACAGAAAATAGTGCAAGGCCTAAGAGTGGAACTCTCCTCCCGTATAATTATGCCAGTAACACGAATATCCCTAGAATATTTCCAGGTGTAGTGAAAAGGTTTGGTGAGACATTTCACTTAGTGGTGATTCTGACAGATTCTCATGTTGAGCAATGCTTGGCTTTTCTGCACGAAAACCTCCAGCCTGTGCGCTTCCAGACAACTGATCATAGAAGGCTGTGGGTTTCGGACTAGAAACAGTGACCTCGTTTCAACTTTAATAAGACTATTCAAAAAGCACAGCATCCCCGCCCCAGCCACTGCGTCTCTTGCGGCTGCAGCGCCCCCCCCCCCCCCCCCCCCCCTTGAGCTTTGCACTCGATGCGGACCGATCCCCCCGCGCTCTTCTAGTGACGCCACTGATAAGTCCGTCTCCTCAAATGAAGAAAGAGCGAGTTTGGCGGATGAATGCTCGGGACGAATAATGTGTACCGGGACTCTAATGAAAGTCTAGAAGGGTGGCAATACGAGGGTCTCTTCACCAATACTACCAGGCGAGGACAGACCGTAGGCTCAGACCTGGTCCGAGGATTAAGCATAGTGTAAAGGCATGCGGGAGAGAGCATCCGCGTCAGTATGCTGGACCAATAAATGATACAAATTTGATGCTACTGTAGGCGTAGAGCCCAGCGAGCGAGTTGATCCAAAGGGTCTTTCTGAGAGGACAACGAAGACAGAGCATGGTGGTCGGTGACCATAGAGAGCGAAAGGCGTAGATGTAGGGGCGATATTTTCCCGTGAGCAGATTGATGACTAAAAATTCGCATTCTATACTGGAATAGTTGGGCTCAGTTTTCTTCATGGTCCGACGGGCGTACGCTACTATATACATGCCAGAGTAGTCGAAACCAGGTTTTTGCAGTGGTGTACGGCACCGAAACCAACACCACCGGCGTCAGTGTAAATCTCACTTGGAGCTGTCGGGTCAAAGTGACGCGGGATGGGGGACAAAACCAAGAGGTGGAGCAAGGAACGGAAAGCGTAATCGCAAGCGGACGGCCACGATGGCACATCGGAGCTGCCGGCAGGCATCTGATTCACAGGGGTGACGATAGAGGCGCAATTAAAGATGATGGACTGAAATTAGGAGTGAAAGTTCAATAAACTTTGGAGCTGGTTTACTGAGTTAATCTGGCGAATTTGGCTAATCCACCAATTTTGGAGGGGTCTGAAAGAACGCCAGCCTTAAAAATGGCGTGGCCTAAAATCATGAGCGTTTGGGTGTCTACACGTCACTTTGTCAAATTCAGCTGAAGCTCGGGGACAGTCATCACCAGCGAGAACGTGATTCAGTGCGAGTAGACGGGAAGCAAAGGCCGTTGCAAAGACGAAAGTATCATCAAGATAGCAAAGGCAGTGTTGCTATTCTAGGCCACTGATGACAGTGTTTCTCATTGTTAAGAATGTTGGCAGGGGTTGCAACCGCTAAACAGCATGACGTTGAACTCCTATTCGCCATGAGGTGTTATGAAGGTAGTCTTAGAGCGATCACCGCCAGCCATCGCCACTTTCCAGTAAACAAAGCGGCAACCAAGGACTAGAAAACCTCGGCTCTCTGGAAGCAGTTCAGGGCGTCATTGATGTGTGTTAGAGGACACACCTCCTTGCGTGTGATCGTGTTGATCCGGCGGTAATAAGCATGGAAATGGGCGGAACAACCTTTATTTTTCACCAGCCAAAGTGTAGACGCCCACGAACTGTGCGAGGGCTGTAGGAAGCGCGTAAGAAGAATGTTGTACATGTAATCATGTAATCAGTATACTGGTGTCGATTGTGTGCGCAATGACAGACATGCGCCCAAAGGCAGTATTAGCAAGGTGGAAGGAAGAACGAAAGCTCCGACAGAGGGCGACGATTTGATTATGTACGGGAGGCAGACGATCGTCAATAGCACATTGCAAAACTTCGTGGGGTGTTGGATCGGTCGCAACATCGCAGGAGCTGAGCACTTCAATATGAAAGGAAGCGCTGATATCAATAAGAGGATATGTAAGAGATGAGTCAAGCTCTTCGATTCGCCCGAGGCATTCGCCGCGGAGTGTGACGGACGGAGAAGAAAATGCTTTGGTTTTAGTTTTATGCGGTTTAACATCTGAAAGCTACTGAGACTATGAGGAGCGCCGTAGTGGAGTGCTCCGGATAGTTACGACCATCTGGGGTTCTTTAATCTGCCCTGACATCGCACAGCACATGGGCCTCTGGCATTTCGCTTCCATCGAAATGCAGCCGCCGCAGACGGGATCAAAACCGCGTCTTTCGGGTCAGCAGTCGAGCACCGTAAACAATTGAGCCATGGCGGCGGATTTATCTCGTCTCTGGTTTGTGCTTTGCCTACTGGACATGCCGATGCCTGACGGTGATCACTCAAGAATAGCCTTCATATTACCTGACGGTTTGTTAAGTTCAAAGTCACGCCTTTGGGTTTTGCAACTCCCCAGCCACATTCCAACGGATGATAGGCACTGTCATCAGTATCCACAAGTGGGAGTCCCGCCTTTGAATTTTTGATGATATCGTCGTCTTTTCAAAGGACATTTCTTGTCATCCCCTTCGACCGAAACACATACTCACTTGTACCAATGCCTTCAATCTTGAAGCCATTGAAGCCATGCCGAGGTCAAGTGCCAATAGCACTGGGCTTCGGTTGATTATAAAATTGTGTCGCTTTGCCACCCAAGCACACATAATTTTAGGCGACGTTGTTTTTATAATGGCCCACTTCTCGACCTCTCCAAACTTCGTACAGTTGCCGAATTTCCCAGAAAAAGCTTACTGAAGCAGCTCCGCAATGTTATCGGCATTTGCTGCTTCCTTAGATGCTTCATCTTGAATTTTGCGTCTATCATCGTGCCTTCGACTGCGCTACCCCCTGTGAGCTTGTGATGACATCTTCAACACATTGCGCCGCCTTATGGTTTCGCCTCCGATATTGAGCCACTTTGATCATACTGCGCCAACTGCGATTCATACTAGCGCCAGGCTTACTGGCCTCGGTGCTTGTATCGCACAAATAAAACCGGATTTCCGTGAATATATAGGGTTGCGTAAGGCAGTCGAACATTCTCCAAAACTGAGTATGCTCAAGAAAGCGATTTTTTTCCATTAGTTAGGTAATCTGAAAACATCGCCCCTACTTCTACGGCTGACCGCTGTATGTGGTCACCGATCGCCATTTTTTGTCTTAGTTGCCCTCTGTGAAAGACCCTCGAGTCACTTCGCTCATTGGGCTCTACGTTAACAGGAGCATGGTATTCGAGTCTGTCGCTTCGGCCTCAAGCATACTAACGCGGCCGCTCTCTCCCGTTCGCAGCTACTATGCACTTTATTGTCTGAAGTGGCCTGTGCCTACGACTTCTCGTCGCATGCCACTACCGACATGTCCCCCAACTAGAGGAGGGACCACTGGATCGCCACTCTTCTAGATTTTATTTCGAATGTCGCTGCAGATAATTTGTCCCGAGCTCTCTTCTGCAAAGCTCGCCACTGCTCCATTAGGGACGGCCTGCCCTGTCGCCGGGATTACCTGCTCGACAGACACAAGTGGTTTCTGGTTTTTCGCTGCCATAAACACACCGACGACTACACTGCTTTTCACGCGAGCCCCACTGTGCTTACAGCAAAACCTTGAAAACCTACACGCTCCTGCGTGTATAGCGTGGAATACACCACTTTGTTTGCCATGTCGGGCTCTCTTGTCTGTCTCACCCACGCCGTAAAAGCCCTCCACTTACTTCACCTGCTTCATTGTGCCTGTATTATGTCCTGTCCAAACCTTTGGCCGAATTGGTATACAGCTTTACGGCCCCCTCACTACCACTCTACTCCTGTTGGCAGCACTTGAACTGTTGCGACCACAGGACACCTCATCTATTATATTGAAACATCTCTATTACCATTTGCTTCCACACTTGATGTAGCTTCCTCTATTCTCTAGAACCTGATCCTAGTTCATGGTGCACTTAAAGAACTGCTCAGCGTCTGAGGCCGCGTATTCCTGTCTGACGCTCTTGAAGCACTCCTAAAGGAATGCCACATTATCCACCATACCGCTACGTTTTACCACCCTTAGAGGAGTGGCCCGGAAGAACGTTTTAACCGAAATCTCATGATAGGCTGGCTATGTACGCGAACGCGACAACTCCAACTGGGACTAGCGTCTCTCATTCGCTACCTACGCATATAATACCGCGACGCAAACCACCCCTGAATTTTATGCTATCTGTCTCCTGTACTGACGGGAATCAACCTTCATGATGGACGCTCTTCTGTCCTATTACCCTGACAGTTTTGAGTCCATGCAGTTCTACGAAGTTGCCACGTAAGCCGAAGAATGCCATCAACTCGTTCGTTCGTTGACGACCTACAAGGGCTCTGAGTCATAGCATCCCACTCCCTTCCGCGGCTCTTTGTGCCTGCCACAACTCCTGGCCTTTCACGAAAGTTGCTTGAACGGCAGCATTGTCCCTACAGAGTCCTTCAGCAAACGCCTCCTGTGAATTTCAGGGTTAGGCCCGTTGCGCCCGGTGCGGACTTGCGTCGCCGTGGCCCTGAAACCGTCCACGTAAACCATTTGAACCCTCACTACGGTCCCTCTGCTGAAGGGGGCGCATACGTCTCCAAAATGGCTCCTTTTCTGTTGGGGAAAAGTCTATAGTGCGTCAACTGCAACCGTTCTCGCGACCGGCATGCGCCGAAGTTGCGGTGCGCCGGAAGACTAGGAACCCGGTGCTGCCAGCGCCTTACGCTACGCTTCTAGGCCGCTCCCTGCCGCTGGGTCTTTCTGTTAACCGCGATTAAACGCATGCCTACAGTTGCAAAATTATCGGCTATAATAAATAAAAACATGTATGTGCTAATGCGTCACAAAGTAGGTAAAAAAAGCCATTCAGCCCGTTCGAGGGTTCGAACCCAGCACCTTTGAATTAGCAACCCACCTCACACAAAGCTCCTAAAATGAGCCCACCAGGTAGCGGCAGTTAACAGCCTACATTATCAGGACAGCTCTGGGACGCGAAAACTCCATATTGCTTTTTAATAATTTCAATAGCTTGTCAGTTTGGCTGGACTTAGTCTTCTCGGAATTTGGCGTAGAATTTGTTGGTGTTAGCTAGTGTGGTGTGAGCTTAATTAATTCCAGCATAGTTCTGACGCTACGTGTCGATGTGAAACACACTCACAGCCTTCACTCTCATTGTTGTCAGCGCGAACTTTCTTCAGCCGCGTGCAACTTTCAATCTTTTTCAGCAGATCACAGTAGCTTTAATTTTTGATTGTATATATTTTGCATGAGCAGACTAAGATAATTAAAGTAAATAACGAGTATGCTAACACAGAGACCAAAACAAAGGCACAGAATCCGCCAAACGGCGAGCGAAAAGCGAAACCTGTTAAGAACAACATAGGAGAAATATAAACACGCATTTCTACTCTGTCTATGGGCGTTGTATAGCCTTTGCATGGTTTGCAAATAATGCGAAACCGCTGTAAATGCCCCGACATCTGCGAATGCGTATTCGTGACCATTATTCTGGCTCTGTTCAACTGCTCGACGCCATTCGTATTGACGGTAGTGTCCTGCCTAAAATACAGTAGACAAATGAACTTTATCCGGTTTTCACAGAATACAAGCAAATCCCTTAGTGCACTTCTGGTAGAAAAAGGTGAAAGGAATAAATTATTTTCGAACCCAGCTGGTTATCAAGCCTCGTTAAGAGACCAGTGTTCATCAATAGAAGCCCAAACTATCTTCACATGGCGGCGCATCCTGAGTAAGAAGAACCTTAAAGCTAACACCCGCGGTCCATGCAATATTGCATTATAAAGCGTGGTTTCTCGACGTATAAATTTGTGCCACTGAGATCCCTGATTCACCATTAAAATTTTACAACAATGTTAAATATTTTGTTAATGAAACGTTAATACATTGTTCCTAGTGTCTTTCTGTTTTAGCGTTTCTAAGCCCTTACGAAGAAACGTTGCACTCAGCTTTGTCAACATTTATGAAATATGGAACAGCATATACATGGAATTGTCTCCAAAATATCATAGCAGACCTTCAAGAAAAGCACCGCGAGTTGCGAGGCTACACAACTTCCATGATCAATTAAACGCACAGTAAAGAGAAATACCAAATCAGGCTTGACTAATACACTAGCGTAATGTGATGGCAAATAAAGCATTTTTACCGAACACGAAAATCAATATAATTGCGCAAAAACAAAATAAACTTTTGCCAATAGTTGCAGATCCATACAAACGCATCCGGTAACATGTTCAATTACATTCTCAAGGAACGCTGTCTCGCTTTCAATGGGCAATACCCATCAAAATACGAGGAGATCAGCGCTGCGAACATACCGAAGAGAACAGTCTCACTATTACAACAGCGGTAAACAGACAGACGCAAACACGACCGCTGAATATTTAGTTCTCATTCTGTGCTCTCAGAGGGCTCATAGGCATTGGACGCAGCGAGTTCAGAACCGCGAGCCGCTCAACGGCATTCATTCTCTGACGTGCTTGCTAGACGGCAGACGAAGCGGTTTCGTATACGCTAAGGCGCCCGTGTGCTGTGCGATGTCAGTGCACATTAATGATCCCCAGGTGGTCGAAATTATCCCGGATTCCTCCAACATGGCTCCTCTTTCTTCCTTTCTTCTTTCATTATCTTCTTTATCCCTTCCCTTAAGACGCTGTCCAGGTGTCCGCCGAGATGTGAGAGAGATACTGCGCCATTTCCTTTCCCCAATAACCAATATTAATTTCTACTTCGGCCGTCGAATCAGCCACTTTGTGCAGGATGTGGGCGATCTTAACTTGCAAGGTTCCTGTTTCTTCTTTTTGGTCCTTACGCGCTCATAAAACATGCGCATGAATGTCATTCGTTAACGCGTGAAACACAATGTGAGCGCGGGGTGTTCCGTGTTTTCTGCACAGTGGAAATGATCATATACTCTGATATATGCTGAAGACTTTCTGCAATATAAGACATGCATGCACCATCACTTTTCATTTGGCTCTTTACGGAAAGAAGTTTCCCAGCGCTGGTCTTCATGCATGCAGTATTTGAGGCGCCGGCACGGAAGGCAGGGATTTATCGCCTTTTACTCGAGTGGTCGTCCCCTTCGGCGAAGCGGTAGATGAGATATGCAGCTCAGATATGCTGTTAAATTGGCATTAACGGCATGCACACTTCGGCGAGAAAAATGGTCCGCCTTACTGATACGTCTTCGTCACGATGACTCGTGGATTTCCCGTCGACAGGCAATAACCTGCAGGCTATAGCCTGCAGGCGGCAGACTACTGTTGGAGGACACGTACCCTGATTCTTTTCCACATAAAACCCTCAGCCAACCAGCCCAGGCAGTAAAGGCTCTATAGACAACAGAGCCTTTACTTCCGGGAGGGTACTTGCCTGTAAATGGGCTGACTGAAAAGCTCGTACTACTGCAAAGAGCAAGGGCAGGATCAACTGGACCACTGAAATGGAAACGTTGTCTCCAGATGCTCACGCTGCCTCAGGTGTTGCAGTCGAAGATCTGATATAAGGAGGCTGAAAATGCACCACTTAAGGATCCGAGGGAGGAGCTTGCACTTGACTCACAGGTCATTTCTGAGCAGGCCTCTTAAGCTCGGACGTGCAGGCGACTTAAGAATCCGAAGCACGATCTCGCGCTTGACCGCCCTCTCATTGTCGAGGGAGTCGCTTCCATGCCGGCGCGTGCAACATATCCAACTGATGCTCTATCCTTCACTTACGTGCTAAAATTCTTCCGAGCAGTCTTCTTGAACGCAGAGAGCTATGCCTGAGAATTCAAAATCTGTGGACGTGGGTCCTGCACTGACCTCTACCGTACGGATTCACTGATTTCAGGTTAGAAAGAACAGCATTTCGACCAGGTATTCATTCATTAATTATTTCTTGTCGAAGAGATAAAGCCGCTATGTTCTGAGGGCATCTAAAGAAGGAAGCAGCATGGTCACCGCCACAGTTCGCGCACTTGGGTTGCAGTAGTGATTTACACTCTTTGTCTTCATGGGACTCCGAACAGATGTTGCCTCGGCGCGGGCTTTGACAGTTCTTCGCCATGAGGCCAACCGGCTCACGCTTGAAGAATCTAAGGGGAATATCTAAGTACTCATGAACGAAGTCACTTTTAAATCTCGAGTGTACCCTTTTCGGCTTAGGGCGATCATCCCTGAACGTGAGAACCAAGGAGTAAAACGACGGGACTCCACCGCTCCATCCTCTTGGCGCCGGAGCCTTGTTTGACGTTTAGCTTGTATCACTCCAGCGTCTCCCTAAAACTCTAGGAAATGCCCATAATTGTAGTGAAGAGGTACCGTACATATTTTCTTTACGTTCCTTGTGTATGTCTCAGCTATGAAGGATGCGTCAACTAGGCCGCCACCTAAGAGAGCAATAAAAGACGCTTGGCAGCAACCAAGGAAGCAACACTAACAGAGAAGCTGCCGTCTTTGTTCATTCCGTATGATGTTACTTTATTTTTGGGCGGATGCCCCGATTTCCGATGACACGCTGTTTGGATTCACCTGAATAAAGCTTTGGCACTCCTTTGATGGTTGAAATACTACGGAAATTCTTTCAGGCCGTTTCTTCTTGCATGTGACTACTGTAAACGGTGTGTTGTGACATCTTCTATCCTTTCGCTCATTAAGCACGTAGTCAAATGTGTTATCATACCTGCAGCTGTCCTGCAGAAGGGGCTCTTAGCCTCTTCTCCAATTCTTCCACGTCTTCATTCATAACTCTTGGCGTTGTAACTTAAGCTCCTGCACCTTCAAGCACCAGTAATGTAGGCCGGCACTGGCGGCCAACCGACTCTTGGGTGCACCAAAGAGCGGCATTCATGGTGCTCCGATTACCACGAGCAGAACTGGGTTCAAAGGACAGGTCTTGGCCACCAACCACCTTTTTGGTTGAAGGCCCGGGAAAACAAAAATAATCACTTCGTACCTGGCATCCGTCGTACCGGACTCTGTCGGAACTGCTTCCTGCTCACACCAGGGCCAGTGGGCTTACGAAACAAACATCAACAATGCTCTAATTGATAGTTTAAATCAGTTTAAATACCACGCTGTCATAACGACAACAAACAATGTGCTGATTATATTATAAAATCGAGTCAGCACATTGAATGCACCATCAGCAAGGCGAGTAAAACACTTGGACAGATTAGGAAAACACTCTGCATGGCCACTCCTGAAACAAATCTTATAGTGAACAACACTCTAGTCAGACCGCACCTGGAATATGTCTCTATTAATTGGAAGGCGCATAAAGCTTATTTCACTCCAATTACTACAGAACCGGGCGCTTTGTTTTATAAGCAGGCAACTACACTCGCGACAGTATTACACAGCTCCGACGCTCCTTGAATTCTTCAAACGTTGCAGCAACGTCGACGAAGTTCTGCACTTCAATACTTTTTCAAACTCTATCACAGCATTACCATTTCCGACTGGAACAGCTCCGCCCTCCTTCGCATATATCTCGATGCACCGATCACCCATTAAATATATATTTACCGCATTTTGGAACCAACTTGTTGAAATTTCCACTTCTGATTCTAGGAATTATATTTTGGGACGAGATGCCGAGAGACGTAGCGTCTATCAATAACTATGATGATTGTTCGTTCTCCTTTATCATCTGTATTGGCCTGCATTTTGTGTTCCGTGTTCTGTTTGAGCGTTCACTGAAGTTTTCTCTCTCCCGCCCCCTTTCATTAATGACCCTTGTGAGTTTTTGAGGGTGTTGTAAAAATAAAAAAACACAGAACCCCAAAAATTTGGGAAATAAATTGCTGCCTGAGTATAGTGTTCGTACACATCCACTTCTTCCGTAGTAGGGTTATTAGTTAAGGGGTGGTATCAGCAAAAAAAGGTGAAAGGTAACAGTGCCAGTGAAACGTAACAGTTCCACGTGTGTTTTAGTGACGTGGGAGGTTATTTAAAGTTAAATCGAACTGTTTCCGCCGGTATGCCCAAACCAAAACGGTTGATTTGTCTAATAATGCGTAACTTCTTTTTTTTTCCAGGACTGTGGCTCAGGCGGAAAGTGCGGGGTGGGTTGTTCGTGCGTCGGACAAAATCCATGGTGTAACGGATACTGCACGAAAAGCTAGAGCAAGAAAATATATTAAAATCCATTCGACTGAGCAATTAAATCAGCGAATTTTTCGTTTACTTAGTGGCTTGTTTTGCATGCCGACCTGCATTGTAGTGCAGCATCGCCTCGTGAAGTGGCACGCCTGCCACACGCCAAAACCTATCGAACTAAACGAGTAGAGAACAGGGAGCGAGCGTAGGGCCATCAAGGTAACGAGATCTACACTATAAGTACTGCACCGCCGTTGTAGCCTCCTCCGCTGTGTGGGAACGCCATTACACGTGTGTCTAGGAAAAGTTCCTGAATTGCAGTTCCTGTTGACGTGACTTGTGGGACATTTCTGCAGCCTGGAGGATTTGCAAATGTAACAAGTTCTCGCATGTTGCTTACGCGCCAGTGGGAGGCGTTGTCATCATGGGGCAAAGTAGTGAATTACGTGGAAAACCTGTGCCGAAGCTCAACGCGGAGCTGTTGGCGTGTAAACACGAGCAAGAAATTTATGCAGGCGGTCAAAAATATAGCAGGGGGGTATAGTTTCGGTAGCAGCCACATAGAGGGCAGTCGTGGGAAAGAAACGCACCGAAAAAGAACTCAGGCAATAATCACACGAAAAATGGAAGAACACACCATGGCCATGTATATGTTACGTACACAAAAGACTTCTGCGCTCAACTACAAAACTGCCCTGCAAAATTTACTTATCGCATTGATGTCATTAAAGTGATCTTGTACAAGGGATTTCATGATGATGATGATAGAGAGATATATGGCGCAAGGGCAGATTTAGCCAAATAGCAACGTGGCCCTAGGAATTTTTTGTCTGGGCAAAGTGGGTCACAGAAACAATTTCCAAGCCTTCCTCCTCAGAGAAGCCGAGCACGAGGACAGAGAAAGTGTCAACCATTGTATCATTTGTGGGCACCGGACGACATTGGGAATCGAATTCCGCACCTACCGCGTTTGAGGCGAATGCTCAAAGGACTACGTCACCCCTGCGATTCCAAGGAATTCGACCAAGGCGTGAAGCCTTTCGATGGGAAAGTGCAAGAAATTTCGACATCTGTGGCATTGCTACAAATATGCGTAATACATAGAAAGGGTAGTTGGTGTAATAATCATTAAAGGTATGTGTGAGACACAAATGATAAAAAAATGGACCAATGCATTTCTTCGGTCAAGAATATTAGCCAATTAGTGCACACTTTTTGGTGTATTTTTTTCGTTTTCTTGCGGTAGATTCCTACGCCATTCAAATTCGAGTTGTAACCACAAGGTCTGTAATGTACTAAAAGTTGAGAGAGGGCTTAACAGTAACAACTTCAATTAAGTCTCGTACACTCCAGTAAGAATGAGCGAATACAGACCTGATTAAAAACTGCTGATGCGCCTGGTTCACAAGGAAAATAAATGGCACCAATATTCATAACCTTGGTACCTGCATCTTCACGAATCTATGACTAGAATCTTGAGTGTGGAGATCATAACCTCAGTTTAATACAGCGTGTTTAAAGGGGCTACGACACCCATTTTTTTACATATACAGCTTTATAGCACTTTATTCGCCATACGCCAGTCTACAGTTCTTAAGTATCGGAGCTCGTTCTGCGCGGAAGATATCGGGAAAGCATTCTTTATTTGAAAATATTGTCACCAATAAACAGTTGACGCACAAAGAACAGGTATAATTACAAGTACTGAGCGTGCAGGACAGCATGCAGCTCGAGCGAGGAAGATGACCAAACCTCTAGCCCCAAAAAAAGCCCAAGGCATGGCAAGTCCCAGCTAAAACAGTTCGGCCGCAGTAAGGCGCCCCCGGATGGATTCGTACTGTGGTATTACATCCCCTCTCTGAAAGGCACCGACTCGGTGTCGCAGCAATGAGAAGCAAGAAGAGAAGGGATGTCGCCTGTGTTTGACGTCTGGTGTAAACGCGCCTAAAGCGCTAGCGTGCGTGGTACGGCTTCATTCGTACGACATGGGAAACATCGGAGGTCGGCCGTCTAGAGGAGCGAACTGTTCCTTGGGGGAGAACTTCATAGTTCACCTCACTGAATTTGCGGAGTACATCGTCGGGGCCAAAATATCGGCACAGAAGCTTTTCGGAGCGCCCGCGCATGCGGATTGCGCTACAAACCCAGACTTGTTCGCCGGACTGGTAACTAACAGCTCGGTGGCGGAGGTTATAGCGGCGAGCGTCGTGGGCTTTCTGGTTCTGGATGCGCTGCGGAACGAGTTGGCGGGCGGCCTCGGCGTGACTGGCGAATTGGGCAGCACCCATAACATAGTAAGTATTACTAGGCGGAAGCAGCATTGCATCCAGCATGATTGTGGCCTCGCGACCACGCACTAAATGAAATGGAGTGAAGCGCGTCATTTCTTGTAGAGAAGTGTTACATGCAAATGTTACGCAAGGGAGTATGGAGTCCCAGTTCCAGTGGTCGCGGCGGCAACATACATTGATATCATATCGGCGATCGTCTTGTTGAGCCGTTCGGTGAATCCGTTCGGTTGAGGGTGGTAAGGGGTTGTTCTGCGGTGAATTGTGCCGCTAAGGCGCATAACCTCCTGAGTAAGGCCGCGGTAAACGCCGTTCCCCTATCAGTTACAAAGGTGAAGGGTGCACCGTAACGAAGCACAATGTTTTGAACGAAAAAGTTCGCAATTTCTTCAGCGGTACCACGAGGGAGAGCTTTAGTTTCAGAGCGCCGTCTGAGGTAGTCGGTGGCGACAACAATGCAGCGTTTACCCAGCAAGGACTCCAGAAATGGGCAAAGTCCATGCCGACATGATGGAAGGGGACTTGTGGCGGATCAATAGGCTGCAGCAGTCCGGCCGACTTAGTCGGCGGCGTCTTGCGACGTTGTCATTCACGGCAAGCTCTGTAAGAGTTGGTAGCGCGTCCACGACGACTTTCCGATGGGGAACGCTATCACGTGCAGCTTCGAACGAAACAACAAAGAGAACAAAGGAAACAAAACGAAGCCGTATTTATAATTTAAAGGAAAAGGGGCAAATATGAAAGGGACACTAAAACAAGACAAACACACGCTCATCAAGCGTGCAACACTACAGAATAAAAGGAAAGAGTTCACCAGGTACTGAGCATCCCAGGTGAAGCGGAGATGCCTTGCAGAGCGGGCGAACGCGGGTCGATGTAGCGCGACGCGTCGCTGGCGATGCGTCGAAGGAAGCAGCTGAAGGGAGCCAGGTGGTAGTAGGAGGGAAGAGGACCATCGGGAGATGCCGGTGGACTCCCGTCCGCAGCCCGAAGAACTTGGCCGCGGCAGGAGAATCGTTGCCAGATCCCGTCGACAGCGTCATCAAACGCTAGAGGCTTAACGCAGGCTATCCAAGGGTGCCTTTTGGCAGCACGGACCCTCAGTCCATCGGCTTCCGCCTCCACACTTGCAAAGAACGCAGGAGGTTTACGTCGGTGTTCCAAGGGAGGTTCACAGCAGCACGGACCCAACGTCCGACGGCTACCACCTCCACGCTTGAATGACCAGATCTCCACTGCGTTGTCTTCCTCTGCACCTCGGTTTTCTGACACGTCAGCTCTCCATTCCTCGTGGTCGCCACGCTCTTTGTCGCCTCGCCTCGCACACACCCTTCGCACGCGCGACGCTGGGCCGGCACGCGCAGCGCTCCGCTGTCTGACGCACCACTGCCGACGCACCACGTTCACGAATCCTCAGCGGAACTTTTGTGCACCTCACACTCTTACGCACCACTGTACAACTGGCCCAAACTTTGTAGTGTGTCGCTTTACGTCAGAATGGAAGGCGCTGGGTGTGCAGCTTGGGTAGCTGCACAACTCGCCGGATTTTGTCACGGACCACGCCCGTTACGGCAGCGACGCTGACCTGTGGAGCTTCAAAGCGAAGTTTCGCCAGTTCCTCGCGCAAAAGGCTTCTTACAAGGTCCCGAAGCTTATCGGCGGGCAGAGACGTACGCGTGTACTGGGAAGCGGCTGCCACAGTATCCTGACGCCCGTAGTGGGTGCCCCGATCCTGCAGAGAACGATCGATACCCGTCCCTGCTTGGTAAAGTCGGAGACTGTTCATGGCGGGTCATGGACCAGTCCGGCAAACAACTGCTCGTTTACGCCACGCATTAAGTTTTGTACCTTCTTGGCCTCCGGCATAGTATGGTCGGCCCGATTGAACAGTCGCGTCATATTCTCGATGAACATCGCAACGCTCTCGTTCGGGTGCTGTGATCTCTAGTGCAGGGCGATTTCAGCCTTCTCTTTTCTCTCGCTGGTAGTAAATGTCGCTACCAGCTCTCGACGAAAATCCTCCCAGGTGGTAAAGGAAGCTTCGTGGTTCTAGAACCATGTTTGGTCGAGTCCTGCAGCTCAGAGTAAACTCTGCGCAATTTGTGCTCGCCGTCTCCCTCATTGAAACCCGCCACTCGGTCAAAGCTAAGCTCGCCAACCAGTCTTCAACGTCCTCGAACCTGTCCCCGTGAAACGGTGGCGGCGACCGAGGTGCTTGAAGGGCGAATGGCGGGACATTCTCGGAGTGCTGAGTTGTCTGGCTAGCCGTGGTTGACGTCGTGGCCTTTACCGGCGCTGCCAGTTGGCCGAACTCGGGTTGTAGGCCTCGTAGTTGGCCGCTCTCCTTGTGGACGGGTGTTTAGTCCACACGTGGAGAAGAGGCGTCAAGAGTGTCCTCGTAGTCAGAGTACATGGGACGCAACCAGCACCTACACCAAATATGTCACCAATAAACGGTTGAAGCATAAAGAAGAGGTTTAATTGGACGGGCTGGGCGTGCAATACAGGAGGGAGCTCGAGCGAGGAAGAAGATAAAACCTCTAGCCCCTCGAATGCCCAAGGCATAGCAAGTCCCAGTTAAAACAGTTCGGCCGCGGTACGGCGCCACCAGAAGAACTCCTACGTTGGCATTATCTTAAAAATTATGTTTTCTGAGTTCTTACTGAACCCATAAAAGCGAAAAATTTATGCTTTGCTATGATTATTGGAGCCACATGAACGAGGAACACAACACAAACACTCAAAAATAAAATCTCATTGTACCCTGTTTCACGCTTGATTTGAATATTTTCTACTCCGAGCGACTGTGCTTCCTCGTGGACACTTCAAAGAGCACTTGCGTGTAGCAAATACGTTTCTGCAAAATAAAGTTATTCGATAAAAATTCCATTGTCACGATCGTAAGCTAGCCCAGTTTTCATTTAAAGTATCAGCTGTAGTCGCTTTTCCGTCTGAGGCATTTCCGTGTAATGCCCCTAGGGATCTACCTTCTGCCCGAAAAGTTGTGTTCGGTGCAGGAACATGCGGCAGAGGTCTATTCTGTTTCGCTGGCTTTTTGAACCCACCGCTGTGGCTCAGTGGTTACGGTGCTCGGATACTCCGGCGGCCGAGCTGCATTCACTACCTGGCGCCGCGGCTGGGTTTCGTTGTCGGGATAGCGCAAAAGGCGCCCATGTGCTTTCCGATGCCAGCGCACTTGAAGAACGCCAGGAGGTCCAAATTAAAGCGGAGCACCCAAAACACCCTTCCGAATAGCTCAAGTGTCTATTCGAGGCATCGAACCCCACTATTAAATTCACAATTCGCTATCCCAAACTGTTTTAACTCCCGCCTATTTGCTCCAGGCATTCAAAGTGCCAATTTAAAAATTGGCTTTAAAGAAAAAAGACAACCCATTCACACGTGGCGGAAGAAACGAACGTGACCGTGAAAGAGAGAAGAGAGAATGAGGGCCGTACTGGGCGGTTCCGGAACAATTTTGACCATCTGGGGATCCCTAACTTGCAATGACTTCGCAGAGCAAACAGGCGCCGTCAGCGCACGTTAAAGAACCGAGTAGTCAAAACAAATGTTATGTTTGGGCTGCGAGAAAGAATTTGAAAATAATATGCTCCTGCTCAAGAAACAATTTTTACAGTCACACTACAGGTTTTGGATATCTCCTCCGTTAATACGGCTCTATGCGGTCAGGATTTAATGTTGTGGATCCATATAGCAGGCGCAGCCAAGGCGGTAACGTGAAGCCATGGAAAAGGCAGCGAATTCATCCTGAGTTTTCTGGCTCAGCTGCCGAATGGCAGCACGCTACAATGCGATAACAGATTTTAAAGCTAGCGCACTGATATGTGAGGAGCATTTTCGCCTTTTCGCCTTTTCGTCGCTCTTCCTCGTGTTTTGCGCAGTCTACTTAAAAAGTACCAGGGGCACTAAAGTCTCCTTACGTGCTACGAATGCTATATAATTGCGCACTACTGCTGTTTGCCTTGTTACGGTTGTGGTTTGTAAAGTCTGCGGTATTCTGTGCGGTTGTGTAACTTAGTTCTCGTTGGCCACTAAACCGCACAACATTCGAAGCTCGATGGGTTAATCGATATGTGCAGAATTGGTCAGCGTGACCCACGTTGCTTTTTCCGAGAATAGATAGATTGATAGATAAAGAGGAAGAGGGAAAGGCAGGGATGTTAACCAGAAAGGAGTTCCGGTTGGCTACCCTGCACTGGGGAAGAGGAATTAGGGGAATAAAAGGAGGAAGAGAGAAGGAGAAAAAGGCAAAACACACACACTTCCCGTGCAGCTAACGCGACGCTCCTCCAAACTTACCCGAGCTTGCCCGAGATTCTACCCGAACTTACCTGAGCTTCCACCATTGGCTGCAGCTTGCGCGGTACTCCTCTCAGCTTACCTGGGCTTACCGCAGTTAAGGTGTAAACAGGAAGTGCGGAAGATTTCTGTACACGCCACGCATGCGGCAAGTAATGCTGACGCTTTAAAACAGTCGATGTCTTCGCACACTTGTAGTCTCTCCGAGCGAGCATATTTAAATTCGTTGTATTGAATGCTGCCTTCTAGAGAGACATCACAAGACGAGCTGCCGCTGTGATACACATTTTGCGTTAAACCCTCGCAGTTAAAAGCCCATTTAAATTTATCGCCATGGTTGCATGGCACCTCGAGTCACAAAGCAGGAGATATCTACGCCTCCAAGATTGGGTTGCATGCAGCTCCATTCCCAGCAATGGCTAGCCCGGAGCTCGTAGTTTCCTGATCTCTGCCACTCTTCGGGTGAGATCACTGAGCTTCTTACGTCTATTTCCGCTCAGCACTGACGATGCTTGATAACTCATGATGTTTAGAATTCCACTGTTGAGAGGCATGATGATGCGCCCCATAGAAAGAGACATTTACCAAAGAAAAGCAACCAGCTTACTAAATAAAAAAGGCAAAAACTTATTGTAATGTATTTCAGTTGCTGATTACAAAGTGTAGTATCCGTGACATCACGGATGTGAGCATATGCAACCAATGCATCCATCATAACCATATGTGACGCCCTTCCTGCAATCCTGCAAAAAAATAAATTGCCGCCTATCAACCAGTTGAGGTTTCGTGATTTGAAATTGTTAAGAATCACACGATTGAGCCCCTGAAGCAAATCTCGCTACTTTTATTTGAAGCTTTTATTGGCACTGTTCTTAAAAGGAAGACTTGTCGGGTGGTACCCTTGGGTTGGGAGAGTAGAAACACTGGAGGGGAGACTTGAGCATAATTTCATTACGTTAATTCTTTAATGCCTATAAATGACGAATAAGTCATTCTTCACTTTACATTAATAGATTGCAGGGAGTCCTCATTCCAATCCTTGCGCACTGGTACCGCGTAAGCAATGCGCCACTGCGCCGGCAGATGACTGTTTCAAACACAGCCTCCGGTGGGAGCTTGTGGGAGCAGGTTGCTTATCCCGAGCTACCTCTCGTGACTAATCACTAATAACTGCCACCTGCCACAGTGGGCAGTGCGCTTACAACCTACTGGACGGGCTGCGAAGATGTTGCATGGCTACGTGAGCTAGGCCACCCATCTTGGTTGCTTCTCCGAAGATTTTTTGCTTACGCCGACGTCGACGGCTACGCACGATATTCCGTAGGACGGGACCCCTAGCGTTATAGCGATAATAAAAACAATACTCAGTGACTATTTTTCTCCAGGATAACGAGATCGCAATTGAACGAATGACTTCATTTGATGGGGAGTAATGACTCAAAGCGACTCAGGCTATGAGGGACGCCGTAGTGAAAGGCTGCGGGTAATTGCGACCACCTGGGGCTCTTTAAGGGGCAGTCACTTCACGCAGCGCGTGGGCTTCTAGCATGACTTTAGTTTCAGCTAGTTCATCTTGTCGCGAATTGCTAGCGCGTCCCCGACTTTCCAAAGGGAAACGCTATAGCGTGCAGATTTGAGCGAAACAACAGAGATAAAAGAAAACAAAATGATGCCGTATTCATAACTTAAAGGAAAATGGGCCAATAAGAAACGGACACTAAAACAAGACAAACACACACTCAACTCGCGTAAAAAACTGTTGTATATGTGGTTTCGGTGCCGGTTTGGGGATCACCTGCCACCAGAGGCACCAGTGTCGCTATGTGTATATATATGACTGTATGTGGCAATAAACCGGGTTGGTTTTGGTTGCAAGCAGTTCGTGTGCTTGGGCGGCACCCGCCGCTACAACATTGGCGACGAGGATGGGATCATTTCGGGGGGCGTGACTTTCGCCGCTTGCTTTCCGGCGCCATGAGCATTTCTGGACTCGCGCCGCCGCCCCCGTTCCTGCCTGTGCCTGGTCGACCTGCTGTTGCGTGGCCGCAATGGTTCCGCATCTTCGAGAACTACCTGCTTGCTTCGGTGGCCTCTGACTGCACGCCGGATCGTCGCAAAGCACTACTTCTTCACAGCCTCGGCGTAGAAGGTCAGCGCATATTATGCGAAGCATACTAGCCGCACAACCGAGGTCTTCCTTACTGCGCCGCACGCGGCCGCGTAGCTACCACTTGACCTGCATCGGCGCACCACGTGATATGACATCAAAACAGCTGTGAAAGCTGGGGCTCAACTTGTGCGCTCGCTTGCGGACGCGCAGCCTCCGCCGGCGGCCTAACTCCCGCTCCTACCGCTAGGAGATACTGACGTCACGCAATTGTATAAAAGGCGACGCACTCGTTGAGTCAGTTGAGCAGCGAGATGTCGGCCAGAGAGAGGGCGGCTCGCCAGACCGCAAAGCGCAAGTTACAAAGAGCCATGGAAACGGGAGAATAACGAGAAGTACGGCTTGCCAAGCGACGTATGCTTCGCATCCTAGGCTTAACCATAAGCTAAGCCAGGCCATTTTTTTTACACATTACCACTTCCATCGTTGGACAACGTCAAGCTCGGTGAGTAAACTGCTACTGAGAAAACGTCGGAAGATAGCAAGGGCACAGGCGACACAAGGCCTGAAGTATCGTCGTACGATATCGCAGTCGCCGCTCTGCACGCTCATTTTTCGGCAACAAGCAATGTTGTTGCCGAACGGCATCGTTTCAGTAAGCGAGTTCAGCAAGCTGGTGAATCAGTGAATGAGTACATCAATGCATTGCGGGAGCTTTCTGCTACATGCTCTTTTCCTGTCGAAGAAGATTCGCTGCGTGACCAGTTCGTTGCTGGTATTTCGTCTCGGAGCTTGCACGAGCGTCTTCTGCTTGAAGGATCGTCTCTCTCGTTCGCTAGAGCAGTACTACTGGCCTGGCAGTTTGAGCAGGCGTACAATGATCTGCAAGAATTTCCTTCTGTAGATGTTGGACGCATAAATACTAGTGGAAATACGCCTACACGTACACCAGAATCCGACGAGAGCTCGAAGCGGTCGCACAACCGCCAGTCTTATTGTTGCCGCTGCGGTTCATCCCAGCACAATGCCGCATCAGTTCGCTGTCCAGCCAAAAGCAAGCGCTGTCACCATTGCGGTGTCATGGGTCACTTCCGCTCTGTTTGCCAGAAACGAGGCTCCGCTCCGGTGCGTGAGGTAGACAGCCAAGACTCTCCTAGCGAGGAAGTTTTGAGCATTCTGGCTGTGACGACGGCCGCTCGCTCCGCTGTTCACGTCACAGTTTCGATTGACCGTGCGGACATAACTTTCCTTGTAGATTCTGGGTCGTCAGTTTCCATTGTTGCACACGATCTTTTTAAGCAGTATTTTGAAGGCCAAGTACTTTTGGCCCCGACTGTTCGGTTACTGGACTATTCAAAACAGCCAATTCCGGTTCGTGGCTGTTTCTTCGCTGACGTTACGTACAAAGCTAGCACAACAAGCCTTCTTTTCTACGTCGTAGAACAAGGCACCTCACTCTTGGGTATCGATGCCATCAAGGCGCTCGGTCTACAGATTGATGGGTCATCTCTGCAATGCCTTGAAACGACGCTAACTTCTAA
This sequence comes from Amblyomma americanum, assembly GCA_030143305.2. Lineage (NCBI taxonomy): Eukaryota > Metazoa > Arthropoda > Arachnida > Ixodida > Ixodidae > Amblyomma > Amblyomma americanum. Next base: position 50,890 of record JARKHS020006142.1, read on the forward strand.
TTCTCGAATGGAACAGCGCCCTGACCCGACGAAAGCCGTGCAGGATATTAACCTCCCAAAGGAATTAGTTGGCGAGTTTAGATCTCTTTTCGATCCAGGCCTTGGCCTCGCGAAAGGTTTTGTGCATCACGTCAAAACGCGAGCCATGGTGCAGCCAGTGCAATCCAAACTTCGGCGCCTTCCGCTCTCGCTACGACCATTGGTCTCGGAAGAGCTCCATCGGTTGGAAAATCTGGACGTGATAGAGAGGGTGGAGGCATCTGAATGGGTGTCACCCTTTGTGGTCGTTAAGAAGAAAGAGGGAGGTATTCTCCTCTGTGTAGACCTTCGACAAGCAAACAAAGCTGTCGTAATAGACAGCTTTCCCCTTCCTCATACAGAAGAGCTATTGCATAGTTTAGTGAGGGCTACAAATTTTTCTAAGCTAGACCTCGCATCAGCTTACCACCAGGTCATGCTTGACGCTGCGAGTCGCGATTTTGCCGCATTTATAACTCACGAAGGCCTCTTTCGTTTTAAACGAGTGTGCTTCAGACTGGCTGCATTTCTGCATTTCAGAGTATGATGTCGAAAGTCCTGCAAGGATGTAAGGCCGTGCTCTTCTATATAGATGATATTATAGTCTTCGGGCGGGGCCGGCAGGAGCACATAGATAACCTTGCAGCAGTACTTCAACGCAATAAAGAGGCAGGACTCAAACTGAACAGCAAATGTATCTTCGATACGCAGGGACTTTCATTTTTGGGTCACAGGATCACAGCAAGTGGTATTGTTGGAAAAGGTTGCTTCCATCAAGGATACACCGGCACCCACCAATACAGCCAGCCTTCGATCGTTCCTGGGACTGGTCGAATACTACTCTAGGTTCGTTCCCAACTTTGCCGATATGGTTGAACCGATGCGCGTTCTGCTTCGAAAGGGGCAACCCTTTGTTTGGTCTGGCGAGGTAGACTCCAGTTTTCGAAAGATCAAAGAGGCACTTGCGTCCAACGTAGTCCTGCGGATGTTCGATGCATCTCTTCCAGTTGTTGTTTCCACTGACGCTTCAGACTGTGGGCTTGGAGCGGTTCTCCAACAGGTGCAGGGAGAGAAACTACACACTGTCGCATTTGCTTCTCGAGCGCTTTCATCTGCAGAGAGGAGATATTCAGTAGGAGAACGCGAAGCGCTTGCGTGTGTTTGGGCGTGCGAGAAGTGGCATGTTTACTTGTGAGACGCCATTTCACGTTGCTTACTGACCATCAAGCCTTGGTCGTATTGCTGTCTACTCAAGGGCCAGGAAGGCGTCCTTTGCGGATAGCACGGTGGGCGGAGCGCCTACTGCAGTACAACTATACAGTAAAGTACCGGAAGGGTTCGCAAAATCGAGTAGCAGATGCGCTCTCTAGCCTCCCTGCGTCACCTCCTCAGGAAGAAGAGACTTTACCAGATGAAACTGTATCAGTTGCCCTTATATCTTCTTGCATTACCAGGGAAGAGTTTGAACAGGCCCAGTCGGAAGACAGCACACTGCAACGAACCAAGGCCTACATTGAATCGTCTTGGCCTGCGCAAAAATCTCTGCCGGGTGAGCTTCAACCTTTCCTCAAACTTCGCGATGAACTCTCAGTGGTGGACAATTTGATTTCGCGTGGCGAACGCCTTGTAGTTCCCGCATCACTTACAGCGCAGATAATTACCGCTGCTCGTGAGGCTCACCCTGGAATTGTACGAACGAAAGCACGTCTGCGAGAAAAAATTTGGTGGCCAGCCATGGACAGGCAAGTCGAGCTAGCTATTCAAACGTGTAGTATATGCCAGGCAGCGGACAAGAGTACGAAGGTTATGGCTGCACCATTGAACCCGGTTCCCTTACCAAAGGAACCGTGGCTAAAGCTTGGCATGGACATTGTTGGCCCATTTGAGAGAGCACCACACGATTGTCGATATGCGATCACGCTGGTCGACTACTTTTCTAAGTGGCCCGAAGTATACTTTTGCAACCAAGCCACGACACGCACAGTAACAGGCTTCTTGGTGTCAGTGTTCGCACGTGAAGGTTACCTAGAGGAAATTGTTTGCGATAACGGGCCACAGTTTTAATCTCGAGAGTTCCAAGCTTTTCTGCAGGATCGCGGCATCCGCTTGCGGCATTCATCCGTATACTACCCGCAAGCAAACAGACAGGAAGAACGGTTCAACAAAGTTTTTAAAAGCTTTGTTCAAGTGGCTACACTCGAGCAGCGTCCCTTACGCCAAACGGTAACAGAATACTTGGGCAATTACCGTTGTACGCCGCATGACACAACTGCAATTGCTCTAGCACTTCTCCTGCATGGACGTCTGCCAAGGACTCGGCTTGATGTCGTTGGGTATCCGTCAGCAATATTTGCAACCGACCCTACTTCAGAGCTCCACCGCCTACGCGAGCGGGTGAAGCAAAAGCAGCAATCCTGTAAACTATACACAGACGCTCGCAGGGCCGCAAGGGAAACCAAAGTGAATGTTGGTGACCTTGTACGAGTACGCAGACAAACAACTGCTTTTAAAGGTGACCTGGCTTTTAGCCGCCCAAGAAAAGTGATAAGAAAGCAGGGGCAATCGTCCTTCCAACTTGATGATGGAAAAACGTGGAACGCTTCTAAGTTGTCAAGGATGCCACGAGCTTCTGCATCTATCTGTGGGTGGGGGGAAAGGAGTGATACAAATGACACCGCTAGGGAAAGCAGCTCACCGCCTACCTTGGAGAGACCCGTTTCAGAAGCGCCAACCGGAACTTCAGCTGTGGCTGCTGCGAAGCAGCCGCCTATGTCACCAGTGACCGGCTGTGAGCCGGAAGAGACTTCGCCTGCCGCCAGTGGTTTCTCAGAAGCATCGGGACCTCACCGTAGGGTACAGCCATCAAGGAATAGACGACCTCCAGACCGCTATGGACACTAAGTACAGAAAGACACGTTTTGCAGTGAACATGAACCTGTCACAATCTGCACGAGTGTTGAGTTTGCTGACGTCGTGAAATACGGACATAAATGGAGTTGTATCTTGTTTTCCTCTTTTTGTTTTATATTTTTGTATTAAGGGCCTAAGACAACCACATTGTTGTTACTGGAAATATAATTCTGTAAAAGAGCACTAACGTACTACCACTACTAAATCATTAACCCATGTAGCTGACTTTTTTATAAGGAAGGGAATATGTTGTATATGTGGTTTCGGTTCCGGTTTGGGGATCACCTGCCGCCAGAGGCACCAGTTTCGCGATGTGTATATATATGACTGTATGTGGCAATAAACCGGGTTGGTTTTGGTTGCTAGCAGTTCGTGTACTTGGGCGGCACCCGCCGCTAAAACAAAAGCTACAGAATATAAGGAGAGAGTTCACCAGGTACTGAACGTCCCAGGTGAAGCGGGGATGCCTTGCGGACAGGGCGGACGCGGGTGGTTGTAATGCGACGCGTCGCTGGCGCTGCGTCCAAGGAAGCGACGGAAGGGAGGCAGGGGGTGATAGGAGCGGATAGGAAAACAGTTAGACACCGGGGGTCTCCCGTCAACAGCCCGAAGAACTGGGCAGCAGCAGGAGGAACGTAGCCAGGTCCCATCGACGGCGTCACGAAACGCCGGATGCTATCCAAGAGTGCCTCTGAGCAGCACGGACCCTCCATCGGCTGCCACCTCCACGCTAGTAAGGTACACAGGAGGCTTGCTTACGTGATCCAAGGGAGGTCAACGGCAGCACGGACCCAACGTCCGACGGCTGCCACCACCACGCTTGAATGACCCGATCTCCGCTCCGCTATCTTCCTTTACACCTCGGTTTTCAGACACGTCAGCCCTCCGCTCCTCGTGCTCTCCACGCTCCCTGTCACCCTCGCCTCGCACAGACCATTCGCACGCGCGCACGCGCAACGCTGGACTGGCACGCGCAGCGCTGCGCTGTCCGACGCACCACGGTCGACGCAGCGTGTTCAAATATCCCTCGACGATTTCGTGTGCACATCATAGGCCTCCACCGAAATACGACATCCACGGCCGAGGTCAAACCTGCGTCTTTCAGGCCAGTAGCCGAGTACCGCAACCATTGAGCCACCGCGACGGGTTTTTAGCGAATGAATACGTAATAATTCTTAATATTGGAACTGATTGTACTGAACATAAAAATTTTTATTCTCCCGTGTGTACACAAATTTTAGCATGCCAGTCACGACACCATTCCTAAATCATAAAAATTTGCGAAAACTGCTTCTTCCATTTCTTCAGCAAATACTACTGCTACCTTTCTTATCGTGACTGCAGTGTTCTTCACTAACTTCTTTAAAGTTAGTAACTTTCAGTATTTCCAGATTTATTAGCACCAGTTACTAAGAAGGTTAAGGCCTCTGTGAGGAGTATCTGGTCTGAAGGATTTGAATTCTCCTACTTTTTTTTAAGAGTGAAGGCTTCGAAGGCGACCGAACACACCGATAAGGACCATGAATACTGGGTGATAGCTATGATGAGCCATGTAGATAATGCAGCAAAAGACACGGAGTGCGCTGCTGAGCACAAAATATAGCAGCGGCTGTAAACGGCGGTGAGCCTATTAACAAAAAAGACGAGGGAATCAGAGAACGCTGAAGAGCCAAAAAAAAAGAACCTTTTGGCGACTGCTTTCCAGCCAGGGAGATGTCGGGCGCTGCGTATATAACGAATAGAAGTCGGTAGAGGCGGGAGAAAGCTAAACAGCGAAAACAAGAGGCCAAAGTTTTAGTGTCGCTGCATCACATATGGGTCGCCTTTTAATGCGCCATTTGTTTACTGTAAACATTGGGGTTCACAACTGCTCTTATGCGCGAAACTCGCATCCTTCGCCGAATAGAACATATTATGGTTTATACATAAGGCAAGCTTTATTTGTACTCTTACACTTCCACACTACAGTGCTCATTCAGTTCACATACGCACGCAGATAACGAGCAGTGCCTTACAGAGTGCAATACAGCGTTCGAATACCTCACCTATCCTTTCTCTTACCCTCACAGTGACGCATTTGAATCGCCTTCCGGGATTCGACCTTGCAACGGTCCCTTGCCACCTTGTCCAAGGACTTGATAAAATCCTGACATAAAGGATGTGTTATTAAACATGCCGAATCATCACCGCCACTCCCAAGAATAAGATAGAATGGACTTTACTTTCAAAGCGGAACTACAGTCTGGGCCTCCCTCTTGCACTTTTCGCGTTCGCGTCTCAATTATGGGCCCTGTCGCGATTTTTTGCCTGGTATGTTGCTTCAATGACAGCATTATTTCTCAATTTTTATCAGGAACAACATTTAGAAGCTTGGAAATAATACTGGATGAATTGTTGGCTCTCAGATGCGAAAATGATGCTTTCTACACACATTATGGTCGCATCAGTAATGGCGCGCAAGTTACCATCCAGTTGTCAGCGGATTATAACGTGCTCTTGCTGACGACACAATCGCTTACCAATCGGCTTTGATGACACGTAACCGGTATGTTTTAAACGAGAAAGGCATGTGAACACTTTCAATCTGATAAAAATTTCTATATTACTAATTGAGAAATGTACGATTGATGTCCGCCTCATGCTTTCTAGAGCTGGCAAAAGACCGCCTGGGTTCTATGTTGATCACCGAAGTAGTTGTCATTAGGCGAGGCGTGTGGGCATAAAACGCCTCCATGTGCTTCTATGCGCGTCTCGAACGGCCTGTATGCAATTGGCTAGTACATTTAGTTTAACATCGGGTGGACGGACGGTCGTAATACACGGCAAAATGCTTAAACATACTTCTATGTGCAGAGGTCTGTGCACAGATGTATTTAATAACGCGGTAGCGTTAAGGAGGTCGTGTGGCAGAAAATCCGGCGTCGTGGACCGTGAGCGAAAACTCCACGAAAAATACCCAGAGAAGCAACCAAGAAGGCAGGTGGGCCACCTAGGTCAAGTAAGCTTGTGGCATCATCACAACCTACCCACCAGATTGGGAGAAAACTGCGCACTGTGGCAGGTTGGTTTCTTGGAAAGAGCAACCTTGGTCGCTTAAGCCCCACTGGGGACAGGACTTGCCATCGCCGAGCAGCGGCACATCGCTGAACAGTTGTACCACTGCGCCAGGAGGACTACCAAGTATTATTGCGAAGCAATACTACTTTAGGTCGCACTTCAGCCCGTTCCGTGGCGAGGCGGTGGTAGGCACCATTGGCCTTTAGCGTGACCTCGCTGCGTGACGTCACACCACGTGACCTAGAGTGACGTCACACCAGCTGTGTAAAAACGGGGCCCCATCTCACGCCGTCGCGAGGCGAGGCGGTAGCCACCAACGGCGGCCTAACTCCCGCTCCTCTCACCAGGGGCGCTACGGTCGGTGTGACGTCACACCAGCAGTGTAAAAACGGGGCCCCATCTAACGCCGTCGCGAGGCGAGGCGGTAGCCACCAACGGCGGCCTAACTCCCGCTCCTCTCACCAGGGGCGCTACGGTCAGAGTGACGTCACACCAGCTGTATAAAACAGCTCCGCTCCTCTCGCCAAGGCAGTCTACAGCCAGATGTTACGATGGTGCCTACGAACAAGGCAGCTCGGCAGAATGCAAAGAGGAAGCATCAGCGAGCTACGGAGACGGAAGAAGAACGAGAAGAACGACTTTCTAAGCGGCGTGCCCAGTATGCAGCTCGGCGACAACGTGCAACCTCCTCTGTGGAAACAGCAGAAGCAAAGGAAGAAATTATGAGTTTGCCCGACAGTGAGTCTCCTTCTACTAGTTCAGAACGCTGGAACGCGACTAAACGGCAGAGGCGTGTCCAAGAAACCCCGGAACAGCGGCAGCAGCGGCTCGAGAAGGAACGTGCGTTTCGAGAGAAGGAAAACGAAAAGCGAAGAAAACAGCGTGCAGAAGAAACACCCCAGCAGAGACAAGAGCGTTCGAAGAAAAGACAGGAGAAATCTCTCACCAAGGCTGGCCCGACTCAACCCGAAGGACACATTGCAGTAGAAGGACGTGAAGAACATGCGAGAAGAGTAAAGGAGTAATTTTGTAATGGGCACGCTGGTGAGGGAAATGTTTGTCGGCATACACGGATTCGACGGATGACTTCCTCTTAGATGATTCACTGTAAGCCGTAACACTAGCATAACCCAAGACTACCACCAGCCATACTAGCAGCTGATCCGAGAATAACACTCTATTGCTTCGCAATCACCAGGCTTAACCAAGCTAAACCACGGCCGTTTTTTTTAATGAACGTTAAGAAGAAAATGTCGAATTCTGCATATTCGGGCAATAACCCATTAACGCTTTCGTGTCATACCCTTATGGCAGAGGTCAAGTGTCCGCTACAGTTTTTTAGCGAAGGGGGAGTAGGAGTAGGTCTTATAGTGGGTATAAGAGAGCGATGTAGAATGAAATGAAACGGGCAGGAGCATAAAAAAACGGCAACGTTAACGCTCAGCAAGGCGGAAATTTGGGCGAGTTGGTAAGTGTTCATTTTCGCTCTCAGCGCAACACGAACGAGAAACAAGACGAAGGACTAGCACAAACAGGCGCTGACTATCAACCGTTTTTTTATTCAAGAACGAAAAGCTTATAAATGCAAACAGTGAACTACTTATCAATCAACAAAAGCTATCTGGAAAGCACGTGGGAAGTCAGATAGCTCAATTCCCTCTCGGATAACGTTATGGAAGGGCTGCTGATACATTTTGTGCCGTTGTGGTGAATATAAAAAGCCTCCATTACCTCGCGTGTTAATTTATTGTTATGTCGAAACAGGATGCACGTGTTCTTGTAATCGGTAGCACATTGGCACTTTTTGCACTGCAAAGATGCCTGGGAAAGGGGGTCCCCTTTAGTTCTCCTTTCTGCATGATCCTTTTCATGCCTGCATTGACATTGCCTGCTGTGGGAGCCTGTGTGAGACAGGGGGTCATTTTTCCTGGAGTTTTCATGCTCCATCAAGCGTTTTTTAACGCACCTGACAGTCTGGCCAATGTACATTGTACCGCAGGAGAAGGGGACCTGGTATACCACCCCTACTTCGCAACGTATAAATGGCGACACATGACGCACCTGACAAGCATCCCTCTTGCTCTTGCCGTAGTGCCTCTGATTGACCTGTTTGCACATTGCGCTAAGTTTTCTAGGTGCATAAAAGACGACATCAACGTCGTATCTGCCCGCAACTTTTTTCAGCCCATGTGACAAGCAGGTGAATATGGGACCACAGCCGGCTTTTTCTTCTTTTTAGCTTCTTTCGGCTGAGCCCCATTCTTGAGCTGCCTAAGAAGTTTCTCCGCTGGCCTGGAAATGAGTTGATCTGGGTGCCCGTTCACACGTAACCTGCCTGTTTGCACCAAAATGCTCTCTCGCGTCCTTTCATTGCAAGATTTCCTGAGAGCTGATTGCAGGCAAGATACGGCAATGCCCTCCTTTATGAGCTTAGAAAGGCCAGACCGTAAGTTTAGCAATGGTTTGCAGTCCTCGGGCGATACCACCAACACAAGTGTTTCCCCCCCCCCCCCCCCCCCCGCACACAGTGCCAAATCCACAAACTGCAGTTCTTTGTTGCTGGGAAACTCAGTTGTGAACTTCAGCCCACGTCCGCATTCCTTAAAAGTCTTCAGAACGTCGACCAGTAATCGTCGATATACCGAAAAATTCTGACAACTACCCCATCCAATGCCTTTTCAATTTCCCTATCAACCCTGCTTAAAAAGATGTCGGCTAACACAGGTGCCACCCTGGAGCCTATGCAAACCCCCGACTCGTTTACAAAAGCCTTTCCCTCTCAATCAACCGCTGTTGCAGATAGACAAAAGGACAAGATTTCTAAAAAACTGTCAATCGAGACACCGCATCTATCGATAAAAGCACTTTCATCATTGTCCTGTGTTATGCGCATCTTCACAGCTTCCATGAGTTCACAATGTGGCAAGGAACAATAAAGGTCCACCACGTCAGTGCTGAAAAACATGCAGTTACCGGGGTTATCGGTTTTGAGAAAATCGACCAGCAAGTCCGAATTGGGAAGCACAAATGGGTCCGGAACGCGCAAAGAAGCCAGTTGCCTCTGAATATACACTGAGACGACATGCTGCCAAGTCCCCCGTTCAGAGACGATGGAACGAAATTGATAGCCTGGCTTGTGCGTCTTAACGGTGAAAAAGACTTCGAGCTGCTGGCCCGTTGATTTGTTGGCTGCTTCAGCCAGCTTGTTCAAGTTGTGGCCTCTTAGAAGTTGCACTGCCTGTCCTTTCACCTTCGAAGCTTTGAAGGCATCCTGTCTGAAGTTCTTCCGCAGGGCTTCGGCCGCTTTCTCATCAAGGGCCCCCGCTGGAAAGACTACAAAGCATCCCTCCTTATCAGCTGTCAGTAACTTCAGACCGCTTCAATCCAGGAATTCAGCGGTATTGTTCATGCTCCCGCTGTTCCGCTGCTTGATAGTGAGCGCCTGTTTGTGCTAGTCCTTCGTCTTGTGTCCGGTACGTGTTGCGCTGAGAGCGAAAATGAACGTTAACGCTTAGTCTACCTGAGTTTCAGGACCTACTGGGAAGAGTGTAGGGGTACTAATTAATTACTATTTGTATGTCTTTTTCGACAACCTTGCGGACCATTTTTCCGCAGAGCATTTTCGCATGACTAGGAAGCAGGGAACACCTTTGTATATTTTTTCTCACTAGTCACTGTGAAAGATGATATCCCTACCGACCAGTGAGTTAAACGTTCCTGAAGTTGTGTTTCTGATGCCTGACGCCTGAAAAGTTTGTTCAGCATCTCAAAGATGCTTTTAGATTTGTCCGCGGAATTTCTCAACAAAAACCCGTCAGTAAATCAGCGGTTAATAAGGCGTCCTCATTTTTGTGTCTCTGAAGAGTGACCTGACTATTGCCAACAGCATCGTCACCGTCGTGTTATATTACGAAAAATTCATTCCCTCTTTAATACGATCAAGTTTAACGTTACCCCAGTTATATTCACTATTATACGGTAAATAACGCACAAAACCGGCAGTAAGCTAATCTGTGGATTTTTTCATTTCCTTCCCTCACCATTTCTCGTAGATTTAGTGTGTAGTATTCTATGCGTGTAGTGCACTTCTGGTGACGAAACATAGTGCAAGCAGGGGTGCTAGCTTTGCAAAACGATAGCCGCTATCATTCAGCACATCTTCGTGCACTTGTTTCCATCCTGTCACTTCCCCATTCTGCAGCACTCACTGTTGATTACATTGCCGTGTAAATGGTTATTGCTGTCTCCCTCAAGCAATTTATGCAAAACTACCAGACCATACTAAAGAATAACTGCCCCACCTTACCAGATTGCAACGAACTGCCTGCGACTCTGTAAAACTTCATTAGTTTGAAACAAAGAAATAAGACCTGTCTGTACTAGGCCCAACCAGGAGCCAGAGACGGTAGCCCACATTGCACTAGGCCCAACAAGGAGCCAGTGCCGGTGTCTCACATTGCCGGCATGGCCTCGTACTTCCTCCTCACGTTGGTACCAGAAGGGATGCGGAGATATTTATTGTTCCTCATGCCATTCCATGGACGAAAGTGGCTTGTGCAAGCCTCGAGGAGCTCAAGATGATGATGCCGTTCGAAATGGGTGCCTAACTTGTTCTGTTCTGCTCGTGTTCGACAAGCTGGTTCTTCATCGCGTGAGAACAAGCAGTGGCTCTACCTTCGCACGTGAAAATTTCAAGTGGAGGGCTTAGTTGTGGCCCACATGTAAAAAATTAGTGCTTGATTAGCCTCGAAGCTCCAGTGGGAGCAACTGATCTTGGGGTTGCCCCTAATGCACCCACGTCGGCCACCCGTGGAGAATATGTGGGTAAGCAAAACCTGGGCTTGTGCCCATCGAACCGGTGTCGCTTGCACGTCGATAATTAAGAAGTTAACCGAGATGAAACACAGACTTTTGACCTCAAAGGCTGCCCACATCTGTCTAAACCGATCGATCGATGGGAGAGCTGGGTGCACTGCCCGAAGTGCGCAATCAAGACCGAAGGTTGGCAGCTCCATGCGGGCTGGATACTTTCATTCCGAATGGGACCAATCGGGATGTACTTGGATAGCCCACTTGAGGCCCATGTGGGCTCCCGTTGCAGAACTTGCAATGATCTCGCAGAACCTGTGATGCGCGGCCTACGTCGTATCCGCAGAGGTTTCCACTTCATAGCACACTCTACGCTACCAGAGTCCCATGACATCCCATTTATTAACCTTTAGTTCCTTGAAGAGGTCTGCTATGCTTGCCACACTGGATAAGGTTGCAGCGTTGAAGGCTGCAGAGTTCAGTTTCCTACGGCGGAGTTTACGTAGCGAGAGGCTCTGCTGCATCATCGGTCTCACAGTCGCCTTGAGCAACTGATCCGCACCCTCTGGGAACAGACGGCTGGTGGCTAATTATTGTTTTTATAGAGGAAGTCTTTGCCAAAGTACTACACCAGAGTGGCCGCTGATCGCCTTCCTTCGGTTCTAGTGACGCAATGCGTTGCGGACCCCAGTTGCCGGAGTGAGGTCACGCCCATCGTGCTAGCACTTATAGTGAAAACACTTATAGTGGCTATTTCCCACATTAGCCGTTGTGTGTTTGTCTGTCTGTCTGAACCCGGTTTTGTGGAAAATTACGG